>JAXAVZ010000333.1:0-99155 GCA_034621355.1 Mycalesis mineus | reverse complement strand
TTATTTACCTTGTGTTTGGGCTTGATTAATTTGTCTCGATGAGAAATTTACATTTAGATGGACTGTGACTGTCATTAAGGGTCTGGTGATGAAGACGAAGTACAGTTAAGGGTGCTCCGTAACGGCTTACAGTAGCTACCGTGTGTTTGGGCTTGATTAATTTGTCTCGATGAGAAATTTACATTTAGATGGACTGTGACTGTCATTGAAGGTCTGCAGATGAAAACGAAAGACAGTTAAGGGAGCTCTTTAACGGTTTACAGTAGCTACCTTGTGTTTGGGCTCAATTAATTTGTCTCAATGAGAACTTTACATTTAGATGGGCTGTGACTGTCATCAAGGGTCTGGCGATGAAGACGAAGGACAGCTGAGGGAGCTCTTTAACGGTTTACAGTAACTACCTTGTGTTTGGGCTCGATTAATTTGTCTCAATGAGAACTTTACATCTAGATGGGCTGTGACTGTCATTGAGGGTCTGGCGATGAAGAAGAAGGACAGCTGAGGGAGCTCTTTAACGGTTTACAGTAGCTACCTTGTGATTGGGCTCGATTAATATGTCTCAATGAGAAGTTTGAAAGATTCCAGTTGGTTTAATGTTAACTAAGTCATGATCTGATGATGAGATCTACGAAAACTCGAGGAAACTCTTCAAACTTTATTTTTACACGCTTTTTATTAGCTTCACTTGTATGTCAGTTTGTCAGTATGTCAGTATGTAACTCTCCGTGGGTAATCTGCGCGCCTGCGGCCTTCCTTGGTTCTGGTAGCCGTTTCTCAGGCTCCCTCTCCGAAATTGAACTCTGATTCCCCGTATTTATAATATTTATTAAATAATTATTTTATTCTCACTAATAAATAAATTACTAGCGACTGTGTGGCCGAGCGGTTTAAGTGCTAAACTGCCCGTACAACAGTCGCTCAGGCGTGGGTTCGAGCCCTGGCAGTCGCAGTTTTTCTGCGACTTCCAAGGCTCGCTCCCGTGCCGACTGTACTCTGGCCAGGTTTCTGTGGTTTCCTTGGTCACTGTGCTAAGGGTGGGGCACAGGCAAATGCGGGTACAGATTGTAAGTAAAAATAAGAATTGTAAACATCGAATGTGAATTCGATATCGACGCTTACTATGAAACATAGTACCTATGAATATTTTTGATAATCAACAAATAATAGTTTAAAAAAACTAAAAAATCACGCCTTTATAAATAAACCAAACTAAAAAGTAAAAAATAAATAATAGTTTAAAAAAACAAAAAACACGCTTTTTATAGAAACCCAAACTAAAAAATAGAAAATAATTTTAATAAATTTAAATTAAGAATAGTGTTAAAATTTTCATTAACTATAAATTAATAATAGTGTAAATAAAAAAAAATTATTTTATTTTAAAAAAAGCGTGGGGTGCTTTTTAAGATATTATCAAAATGATAATCACTCTACTCATATCTGTCAATAAAATATTTATAACTATATTGACACCATGCACCCCACGAATGGACAGTTTCCACTAGCCTGTTGTTCAGATCGTCCACATCAACACAATGTGCTAGGCAATCGAAACGGTTCTGGAGTTCCAGTTGAAAGCTTTCGGGGTTTTGGATGTGGGCACGAGTAGGTCGGAGCGTTGACTTCACCAGTCGGTACCGTTCAAGCTGTACATTGATATTCAACGTGCCTCTTACCAGTCGGTGATCACTGCCGGTTTTGACCCTATTGATCACAGAGACATCGTTGAATATATGCCGTCTGGTCGACAAGATGAAGTCAATCTCATTTCTCGTGGAACCATCGGGGCTCAACCAGGTCCATTTCCTATGTGGTGGCTTCTTGAAGAAGGAGTTCATTATAAAGAGGCCCTCCTTCTCCATGAAGTCAGCCAACATTTGGCCCCTGTGGTTCCGTTGCCCATAGCCAAATTGCCCCACTCTCAACTCTGAACCACTCCTCTCGCCCAGCTTTGCATTGAAATCCCCCATAACAACATTGTAGTAGGAGTTCGAAGCATGCAGGGCTCTTGAAATATCCTCATACAATACCTCTACCTCCTCGTCGGGTTGTGCCGAGGTCGGTGCGTAAACTTGTATAACCTTCAACGAATACCGTTTGGTAATTCGGAGGACAAGGAACGCTACCCTGCTCGACACACTCTCGACTCGTACAACATTGTTAACGAGGGACTTGTGAACGATAAACCCAACACCACCTTGGGACAGATGTTCGCCCTCCCGGTAGTATAGTAAATTGCCGGAATTCAGGATTATCGAGTCCTCGCCCTCTCTTCGGACTTCAGACAATCCTATAATGCTCCAGCGCAACTTACTTAATACTTCTTCCAGTTCGATCACCTTTTCGTCAGTCCTCAAAGTGCGTGCGTTGAATGTTGCCAGGTCCAGTCGTCGGGGTTGGCAGCGGAATCTCTTCCGGAGATTCTTGACACCCCTTGCCCCGCCGTTACCATGACCGCTGCCAGAGCCAGGAATAGCGGAGCTGCCGGGGACTAGGGGCTGTTTTCTTGGACCGTCTCCCATAAAAGAAATGCCCTATAGTGACCACGCTGGGCAGGCGGGTTGGTATGTAGTAGTATGGCTCTCGAACACCTAAAGAACAACAAGGCGCCAGGTGATGACGGAATCACAGCAGAACTCCTGAAAGCGGGTGGTAAACCGATACTTGAAGTCCTTCAGCGATTGTTCAATTCCGTCATTCACGAGGGCAAGACGCCTCAGGCGTGGCACAGGAGCGTGGTTGTTCTGTTCTTCAAAAAGGGTGACAATACCTTGCTGAAGAATTACAGACCAATCTCGCTGCTGAGTCATGTCTACAAGTTGTTCTCCAGAGTCATCACGAATCGTCTCGCTCGTAGGTTTGATGACTTCCAGCCTCCCGAACAAGCCGGTTTCCGACAAGGCTTTAGTACCATAGACCACATCCATACGCTGCGGCAGGTTATACAAAAGACCGAAGAGTATAACCGGCCACTTTGCTTGGCGTTTGTGGACTATGAGAAAGCCTTTGATTCGGTGGAAACCTGGGCTGTGTTAAGGTCATTGCAGAGGTGCCGAATCGACTACCGGTACATCCAAGCGTTGCAGTGCCTGTACGAAAACGCCACCATGTCAGTCCGTATACAGGATGAGACTACGAGGCCAATCCAATTACAGCGAGGAGTGCGACAGGGAGATGTTATCTCCCCGAAGCTATTTACCGCCGCATTGGAAGACGTCTTTAAGCTCTTGGACTGGAACGGACTTGGCATCAACATCAATGGCGAGTACCTCACTCAACTGCGGTTTGCCGACGATGTAGTGATAATGGCAGAATCTCTAGATGACCTTAATAATATGCTCAATGATCTCAGCAGAGTTTCTCAACAGGTGGGCCTTAAAATGAACATGAGCAAGACAAAGATCATGTGTAATGCTCATGTTTCGCTCCACCCAGTTATTGTTGAAAATTCTGCACTCGAAATTGTAGACGAGTATATATACTTATTTCACTTATTACTTACTTACACTGACGCTCAAGTAGCGCAGTGGATTAACCACCAATAAACCGAGGTCCTGGGTGTGATTCCCGGCGGGGCAGATGGAGATTTTTCTTAAATTGTCTTGGCCTGGCTGGTGGGAGGCTTTTGCCGTGGCTAGTTACCACCCTACTGGTAGAGACGTACCGCCAAGCGATTTAGCGTTCCGATACGATGTCGTGTAAACACAGGAAAGGGAGTGGATTTCATCCTACTCCAAACAAGTTAGCCCGCTTCCATCTTAGATTGAATCACTTAACATCAGGTGTGATAGCAGTCAAGGCTTGCTAGTTCCTAAAGTAACCATGGTTCAAAAAATTCAAAATCATTTATTTCAAGTAGGCTTATTACAAGCACGTTTGAACATTTTTGACATTTTTTTGTTAAAAACAAAATATTATTTTTTGTAGTTTTTTTGTTGAAAATCAATTAAAATAATATAAAGTTTATAACTTATATACTATAAGTAAAGTCAAGAGCAAAAACTATACTACAGTACTATATAGAACTGTTGGGACATAATTTGACAGCACGGAAAATGTCCCAACAGTTCTATAGAACTACGGTATGGGGTACTACTGGGATGCACCCTTTTTTAATAATTACAAGTTAGCTCTTGACTCCAATCACACTTGATGGTAAGTGGTGATGGAATCTAAGATGGAAACTAGCTAACTTGAAATCCACACCCCGTTCGGTTTCTACACGAAATCGTGTCGAAACGATGAACTGCATGGCAGTACGTCTTTGCCGGTAGGGTAGACTAGCCATGACCGAAGCCTCCGACCAACCATGAAGGAGAATGCCAGATAATGTATAGGACTTTAACCCACTAATAAAAATATATTGTACAACAATGTATTATGCATCATTTTATTGCATCTTTTTTACTATTTAACATAAATTACATTTAAAAGCTCTAGAACTCGGAGTATTCGACAAGGGCCTCACGTTGGTTGTCGTCCATTTTCGTATTGTTGTTCCGTATAGTTATCACACTGACATGACAGTCGCAAAGCTTCACGAAATACATTTTTAAACAGGCTTAACGCCTCTAGATACTAGCCTTTTAAAGCCCACATTTGATGAAAACACAATAAAAATTATTTAAAAGGCTAGAACCCAGTGCAACAATAAAGATTTAAAAATGGGTAAAGAGTGTTAATCAAAAGGTAATAGTTTAATTACTTTTTTTAACGGAATTTTATTCCGAAGTCCAACAATAACAATGGCTTATTGTAAAACATTTATATAATAATAGGATATTTTAAGTATGTTAACAATTTGTGTTCTTTCTGGGTTACGATCTGGCATTCTCCTTCCGTCGGTTGAGGGTACTCTTGATTCGGCGTTTAACTCGAATGTCCTATAAAAAAAATAAGCTCGGGAGAACAGCTCCCAGCAGTACACACTCCTGTATTTCTGCTACGCTCGATATTGAACCCAATGTTATATTTTACTTGGATTTTTTTGACGTGACAACGTCTTATAATTCGATAGAGCCGGCTGCACGCACGAAAAAACTTGACGTCATGCGTCGTTACCTCGCTTTGAGGCGTTCCATGTAAGGCTTGAAGTGCAAGCGAGAGCGCGGCACGAGCGACAAAGAAGCACAATCGGCCTTTGCGTTCGGCAGCGTTCGACATCCGTCTATTAAATATAATTATTAAATATATTAATTTTAAATTAAAAATTAATATATATTTATAATAAATTTAAAATATAAATTTATAAAATCAAAATCAATTATTTTATTAATTTAAATTAATATTTATAAAAATATACTTAAATTAAAATTTTTAATAACCAATTAAATGCTACCATTCCATCAGTATTTTCTTAAGACGTTGTCACGTTCAACTATCGTCAGTTAACCGACTCTACAGACAACCAATTTTTTTCTTTCGGTTTTAAAATTTGAATGCATAAAATTTGCATATTCTAAACTATTTATTTATTTTATTTTATTTAAACATCTTTATTGCAAATAATAAAGAAACAATGGTACAATACAAAATTAAACGCAAAAGGCGACCTTATCACTAGAAGTGATCTCTTCCAGGTAACCTAGATAAACAGACCTTTAGGGCCTACGCTAAAACTGACGCGGTTGCACGCTCGCGGTCGCCCGCGGCGGGCGACCGCCGCGGGCCACAAAACCGCGCGCGGGCACCCGTCGCGTGCGCCCGTCTCAGTTAGCGCTGCTAGTATAATTTTATTCAATAAAATCAACAAATATTTATTTGACCGTAGCATCTAGCGGCGCTCGACTGATTTGTAGAAACAAACACACTCGCGTGTGCCCGTCGTGGGCGCCCGCGCCGTGTAACCGCCGCCCGCCGCGCGGTTTCGAATCCGCCACCCGCGCCCGCGCTCCGTCGCGCTGTCCATACTATTTTTCATTAGACAACCGCGAGCGTGCAACCGCGCCAGTTTTAGCGTTAGCCCTTAGGGCCTACGCTAAAACTGACGCAGTTGCACGCTCGCGGTCGCCCGCGGCGGGCGACCGCCGCGGGCCACAAAACCGCGCGCGGGCACCCGTCGCGTGCGCTCGTCCAGTTAGCGCTGCTAGTGTAATTTTATTCAATAAAATCAACAAATATTTATTTGACCGTAGCATCTAGCGGCGCTCGACTGATTTATAGAAACAAACACGCTCGCGTGTGCCCGTCGCGGGCGCCCGCGCCGTGCACCCGCCGCCCGCCGCGCGGTTGCGAATCCGCCACCCGCGCCCGCGCTCCGTCGCGCTGTCCATACTATTTTTCATTAGACAACCGCGAGCGTGCAACCGCGCCAGTTTTAGCGTTAGCCCTTACACTTGAGAGACGGGGAATTGCAATAAAAACAATATAAATTAATGTACACTCGAAAAGGTACACTAATAGATAATATAAATACAAATACATACATGTATAAATATGATATATAATATATAATACTAATAAATACATACAAAAATAAATATATACATAAATACATATATAAACTATTGTATTTCTAGTCTAAAAACATTTTCATTTCAACAATACCATCAAAAATGTGCATTGTTAGAGTGTTTTGCGCAATTTACACGCACTTCCGGTTTATCTTTTTTTTATCGACTACAAGTTGGCCCTTGACTGCTATCACACCAGATGTTAAGTGATGATGCAGTCTAAGATGGAAGCGGGCTAACTTGTTAGGAATGGGACGAAAATCCACACCCCTTTCGGTTTCTACACGACATCGTACCGAAACGCTAAATCGCTTGGCGATACGCCTTTGTCGGTAGGGTGGTAACTAGTCACGGCGAAAGCCTCCCACCAGCCAGACCAAGACAAATTAAGGAAAATCTTAATCTGCCCCGCCGGGAATCGAACCCAGGACCTCCGACCTATAAATCCACCGCGCATACCACTGCGCCACGGAGGTCGTCAATCTAAGCCAACCGGAAGTGACTTTAAATTTCATCATATCGGGGATTGGCCAAGCCGTTTGGTAGTTTTAAGGGAACATATAAATAGTGAAAGACAAACAGACATCAAGAAATGCAATGAATATAAAATTATGATTAAAAATAAATATTATCAAAATTAAAAAAAAACAAGCCCTAGTACAGTAGGTACATTATAACATAAGTGAAAGACCAAAATCGACTTAGTTAAATTATTATTCACCCGTGTCGGAACAAATTATTTTCGTCCTACCCTCGCTCTTATGACATAGAGAATAGAGTTCACAATCGCGTGTTTTTTGTAAGGTGTATTCAAAATTATCATCCGAGCACACCTGCCTTGGCGCGACGCCAAACGGCCTATATACGAATAGTGTAAGAGCCAACGGCGCTTTTGTATTCATGACTTGGACATATAAATTTGGACTAATGCCTAGTACTACGGCCTTATTGCGAAAGATTGAAGAAAACTGCCGTATTTGTGTATACTTATATATATCTATACGAATATTATAAAGCTGAACAGTTTGTTTGTTTGTTTGTTTAATCTCAGGAATTACTGGTTTTAATTAAAAAAAATATTTTTGTATTGGATAGTCCATTTATTGAGGAAGGCTAGGCTATATAACTTTTTCTTTTTTTTTATCGACTACAAGTTGACCTTTGACTGCTATCACACCTGATGTTAAGTGATGATGCAGTCTAAGATGGAAGCGGGCTAACTTGTTAGGAGTGGGATGAAATCCACTGCTCTTTCGGTTTCTACACGACATCGTACCGGAACGCTAAATCGGTTGGCGGTATGTCTTTGTCGGTAGGGTAACTAGCCACGGTGAAAGCCTCCCACCAGCCAGACCAAGGCAAATTAAGAAAAATCTCAATATGTCCCGCCGGGAATCGAACCCAGGACCCCCGTCTTATAAAATTCACTGCGCCATGGAGGCCGCCAAAACGTCACGCTGCAACCAATAGCAGCGAAGACTCAGAGGAAAATTTGGGGAAAATGGGGAAAATGATTCATCTGCTAATATAATATAATAAGTTATAAGGAGTAACACTCGGGCTATTTATATATTTGTAATCCTAACTAATATTATAAATGCGAAAGTAACTCTGTCTGTCTGTCTTGCTTTCACTCTACAACTACTGAACCGATTTAAATGAAATTTGGTGCACAGTAAGTCTAGAGCCTGAAAAAGGACATAGGCTACTTTTAATTGCGAAAAAAGGGTTGTAAGGCGTTAAAGGGGGGATGAAATGTTGTATGAAAGTATCGTCATTTTGAAAGCTTAAGACCTATTTCTTAGGCAGTTGATTAGATATTAATAAATATGACATTCAAAGCCTACAAAAATTAGGTTGCCGTAATAACTAATTCCATGCGGACAAAGTCGTGGGCAAAAGCTAGTCTATTTTATTCTAGTAGTATTTTAACTCTACGCGGATGAAGTCGCTGGCATCCGCTAGTTTATACCGAGAAAGACGTACCGCCAAGCGATTTAGCGTTCCGGTACGAATTTCATCTTACTTGTAACAAGTTAACCAGGTTCCATCTTAGACTGCATCATCACCTAACATCAGGTGTGATAGCTGTCAAGGGCTAACTTGTGATGAATAAAAAATATTTCTATAGTTGAGTCACCGAAAGAACTGTAAAAAACCGGCCAAGTGCGAGTCGGACTCGTGCACCAAGGGTTCCGTAAATTTGGACATGCGAAATTTCAAGAGTCTAGGACTAGCTGCGAGTAGTAGAGTTAAATATGCGGCTTATGCTGTATCTTTTGATTGTGTTGACTTAGAAGTTTTATTTTGTTATAGCTTAAAGGTATTATAGAGCCAAGTATTTGATATGAATTTCAATTTAATATCTTTACGCGTTCATAAGAAAAGGGGGTAAGTGTAAATTATTAAAAATATTTTTATTATATGATGTAACAAAAGTTTACAGATTTCGTAATTTTTCCATTATCTGTGCTATATGACGTTGCTTCGTACTAAATTACAAGATTCAAAGTTTACGGGAACTACCCGTTAGGTTTTGATATACTTGCATCTAGTTGTGAGTTAAATATGCGGCTTATATTACTTGCTATATCTTTTGATTGTGTTGACATAGAAGTTTGATTTTGTTACAGCATAAAGGTTTTATAGGCCCAAGTATTTGATATAAATTTCAATTTATACCTTTAGGGGATTTTGAGAAAAGGGCGTAAGCTTAAAATTATTAAAAGCATTATTATTATACGATGCAATTAAAAATTTACAGTTTTCTTAATTTTTTCATTATCTATAGTATATAACGTTATTTCGTACTGAATTTCAAGTTTGTAAGCTTACGGGAACTACCCGTTAGGTTTTGATTTACTAGACCGTGACCGAAATTGGGTAAATTTTTGGCATAAACGGCTGTATCTTTTAATTGCGTTGACCTAGAAGCTTGAATTTTTCACGACTCTAAGGGACAGCAGACTTGAGTATTTGATATAAATTTCAGCTTGATACCTCCACGCATTCCTGAGAAAGAGGGTCTTGACAGACAGACGGACGGACAACGAAGTGATCCTATAAGGGTTCCGTTTTTTCCTTTTTAGGTACGAATCTGATAACTTTGCTTACATAAAAAAGGTCCAAAGATAATACTCGTCCAATTTCAAATACACATCCTTTGTTTAAGTTTATTGAAGTGAAATTTCTTTATCGGGGTTGGAAAAAAATTTAGTGTAACATTTTTTCGTTACGCGTCACATTTTTCCGTTACGCGCCATCTTTGATTTATGGAAGTGAAGTGATAAATATATATATATAAAATAAACCCTTTGATTTTGCTGATCACTTCAATATAACATATATATATATATATGTTTATATGTTATATTGAAGTGATCAGCAAAATCAAAGGGTTTATTTTAATTCTAATTCCAGTGAATTTCTAAAAAAAGTAAGTAATTACGACATCAATGATAGTAATAATTCTATTACAATTAATGAAATTCAAAAATAATCTTTGTAGTAATAAGCTAAAATGAAATAATTGTAGAATTTGTATTTATGTCTATGATAATAAAAGCCTTTTATTAAACTTTATCTAATTTAACTTTATTTAACCAATTTCTGTAAAGTTGCATATAGTAAATTATTTTTTTAAAAATAACGTCATAAAAAAGTTTTACTTCTTACGAGTGTACGCTAGTACACGCACACATTTTTTATTTTTTGATAATATGGAAAAATTATTAAAAGTTTAAACTTTTAAAATATTTAATATAATTTAATCAATTTTTGATGGCCTACGTGGTATATGCGGTAGATTGTGAAGTCCCAGGTCCGATTACCAACTGGGCCGAATGAGGTTTTCTAAATTTGTCCAGATCTCGCTTTGGCCGTGGCTAGTTACTACCCTACCGACAAAGACGTACCGCCAAGCGATTTAGCGTTCCGGTACAATGTCGTGTAGAAACCGAAAGGGGTGTGGATTCCGTCCCACTCCTAACAAGTGAGCCCGCTTCCATCTTAAATTACATCATCACTTAACATCAGGTGTGATAGCAATCAAGTTGAAAATTAAAAAAATTGGTTGTCTGTAAAGTCGGTTTACTGACGATAGTTGAACGTGACAACGTCCTAAGAAAAAAAAATACGATGGAATGGTAGCATTTAATTGGTTATTAAAAAATTTAATTTAAGAATATTTTTATAAATATTAATTTAAATTAATAAAATAATTGATTTTTATTTTTAAAATTTATATTTTAAATTTATAATAAATATATTAATTTTTAATTTAAAATTAATATATTTAATAATTATATTTAATAGACGGATGTCGATCGCTGCCGAACTCAAAGGCCGATTGTGCTTCTTTGTCGCTCGTTCCGCGCTCTCGCTTGCACTTCAAGCCTTACATGGAACGCCTCAAAGCGAGGTAACGCCGCATGAGTCATGTTTTTTCGTGCGTGCAGCCGCCTCTATCGAATTATAAGACGTTGTCACGTCAAAATACAAAATGTAACATTGATTTTTAGAAGAGCAACTCCTGAGTTTCTTGCCGGCTCTTCTCCGCAGGATCTGCCTTCCGAACCGGTGGTAGGGTCACTACGTACTGACAGACTTGACGTTTCGTTTCGTTTGAATTAACTGTTTTGAAGTCGGTTGTAAATGATAATCACTTAACGTCAGGTGATCCGCCTCTTTATTATAAACTTTGTGTAAAAAGTTCATCGTTTGATCAAATATTTGTTCAAACATTTGTTCAAACATTGGTATCAAACTCTTGATCAAACATTCAGTTTGGCACAAACAACACACACAATGTAGGACAAACAAACGTTACTTGCACTCATTTCTTTCAAGCTTTTGTTTGAAATGACAATGACAGTGTAGTCTAAGAGATAGTGCGCGAAACTTTGTTGTAAAATTCAACATTTTTTTTTTAAATTACATATTTTAGATACTCAATTTTGTTTTTGAACTGTTGTATGAGAGGTCTTGGGTTCGACTCCGCTATAATGAATATTATACTACAAAAAATACAAAGACAAAAGTTTGTGAGTGTGTATGTTTGTGAGTTCTTCACGACTAAACGGCTGTTTTTTTTATTTAATTTCTAACAATCTAATACAATACAAAAAAATATAAAAAATTTGTAAAAAAGATTTGCTCCTCCACTTGCCTTTAAGGGCCTTAGCAACCGGTGGTCAGGGCTCCAGAGTGAGGAACCTCCTCACAACGCGCCGTCTCAACCATCACCGCCTTCTGTATCCGACCCTTGCTCCAACAAACAGGCGAGAGCTTCTTAAGTTGTTAGTCAAAGCTTTTCGCTATAAGACCGTTGACTGAAACGACTATAGGAACAAATATATTATTAGATATTTAACATTTTTAATTTTTAACCGAGGAAAAAAAATGGAGGAGGTTCTCAATTCGACACGTATATATATATATATATTTTTTTATGTATGACCACGCATAACTTTTTACAGAGTTGTCCGATTTTGATAATTCTTTTTTATTAAAAAGGGCACACTTCCAAGGAGGTCCCATTGTCATCATGTTAGGATCTGATGATGATATCCTGGGAAAATTGAAGGAACTCTTCAAATTTTATAGGCACACTTGCAGCGATTTCGGTTTTTGTGTGAGTATCGGTAGCTTTTTGACTACTAGTGCCGTATAATATACTATGACAGTATAGTACGAGTACGTTACGTGGCGATAAATCACTAAAAAGTAAGAAATAAATTTTTTTTACAAAAAATAGAACCCTCAAAATGCACTAAAAAGTAAATAAAAATTTTTAAATAAAAATAGAACCGACTCAAAATGCACTTAGAAGTAAAAAATAACTGTGTCATTTAGTTGCCTTAGATTACTTAAGCATATCTATGAAGTCGGTGCCAGCCAAGTTTAAGAAACCTTTATTTTATGTAGTAAAGCATTTTGTGGGTTTAGGTAACGTCCTTAAAGTAGAAACTTTGGCTGGCACCGACTTCATAGATATGCTTAAGTAATTTAAAGCAACTAAATGACACAGTTATTTTTTACTTTTTAGTGCATTTTGAGTCGGTTCTATTTTTATTTAAAAATTTTTATTTCTTACTTTTTAGTGATTTATCGCCACGTATCGTACTCGTACTATATTGTCATAGTATATTGTATGCCACTCGTAGCCAAAAAGCTACCGATACCGAGACAAAAACCGAAATCGCTGTAAGCGTGCCTCCAAAATTTGAAGAGTTCCTTCAATTTCCCCAGAATATCCTCATCAGATCCTAACATGACGACAATGGGACCACCTTGGAAGTATGCCCTTTCTAATAAAAAAAGAATAATCAAAATCGGACAACTGTGTAAAAAGTTATGCGTGGTCATACATAAAAAAAAAATATATATACGTGTCGAATTGAGAACCTCCTCCGTTTTTTTTCGTCGGTTAAAAATAACTGTCATTTAGTTGCTTTAATTTACTTAAGCATATCTAGGAGCCGGTCCAAACAACGCCGCCGCCGAATGAACTTAAAAAGCAACGCCTGTTCGTATTCAATGAATAAACACCCATATTCATAATTATAATTACGCAAAGCCCCAAGTACGTCTTTGCCCCAAATTCAGTCGTGTTTAGATTAGCTCCCCTCCTGAATATTATATGACCCCACAAGATAAGGGGCACGGATGTATAACCGTTAGAAAAGAAACATGTTCATTATTTAATACTAGATGACGCCCGTGGTTTCACCCGCTTTGATCTCATTCTCATGGGAATTATAGGCTAAAATGTGGCCTATGTTTTTTTGTAATATGTCAGCTATATTATAGTGAAGTTTCATTAAAATCCATTCAGTAGTTATTGCGTGATAGACAAACAAACATACACACATATATACAAACATTCGCCTTTATATTATTTTTTTTATCGACTACAAGTTGACCCTTGACTGCTATCACAAATGATGTTAAGTGATGATGTAGTCTAAGATGGAAGCGGGCTAACTTGTTAGGAGTGGGATGAAAATCCACACCCCTATCGGTTTCTACACGACATCGTACCGGAACGCTAAATCACTTGGCGATACGTCTTTGTCGGTAGGTTACTAGCCACGGTGAAAGCCTCCCACCAGCCAGACCAAGACAAATTAAGAAAAATCTCAATCTGCCCCGCCGGGAATCGAACCCAAGACATCTTATAAATCCACCGCGCATACCACTTCTCCACGGAGGTCGTCAAAAATATTAGTAAGGACTAGTGAATGCCTGCAACTTTGTACACGTGTAAAGCCTGTACCATTTCTATTAAATTTTATCTACTAATCATTGACATATTAGTACTATGGACTTCGGGTCAGCGCTAAAAAGTGTCCGAACCAAAAGAGAGCTAAAACGCGAAAAAGATTTCTAATCGCATTCAGTCTCATATTAGCTTACTGAGTGAATACACGTCAATAATGTTTTAGAACAACGACTGCATAGAGTTATTTTGTTGTTTAATATTTGAATTTTTTAACTCCTTCAGTTTTGAAATAAAAATAATTTGATTAATATTCTTTTATTTTTTATATCATGAATATTAATCAAAGAAGTTTTACCATAATGGTAAAATGGAACCCTTCCGTCCGCCCGTCCGTCGGTCCTTTCTTCACACTCGATTATTTTGATAACTATAAGAATTATCTACATGAAATTTGGCACAGTTAATTAAAACAGTGACCTAACATATAGAGGTCACTGATACAAAGTTTGCTGTGAATATAATATATAGGTTAAAGATGCCAAAAAAAAATTCAAAGCTACCTACTCCATATCATTTATGTTGTTCTATTTTCACAAGAAGCTGCTATATCAAAAAAAGTCAGTCAAAGCTGATTACTTATTGCAAGCAATTAGACCGTTGCAAATTAGACTGTATAACAATAATAAAAGACATGTTTTAGTTTGTTTATAAAAATATAAATACATTCTAGTATATATAAGATATCTCGGGACACTTTTGTCGTGAATTTTGCATTACACCCGAAGTCCATAGTACTAACTATTAATATGTCAATGCTACTAATAAACTTGGTAAACGGTGCTCTGCATCTAATATAATTAGAATGAATAAATAAATAAATAAAAATAAATATTAGATGACAATTACACACATCGCTATATAGCCCCAAAGTAAGTAGCATGTGTTATGTACTATGATAACTACTGAATATTTTATATATATATTATACATAAATACTTATAATATATAGATAAACACCCACACACTGTAAAACATCCATGCTCATCACACAAACATTTTCCAGATGTGGGAATCGAACCCACAGCCTAGGACGCAGAAGCAGGGTCACTATCCACTGCGCCACTCGGCCGCCAGAAAGTGTCCCAAAAGGCAAGACTGGCTGTGCATGGAGGTGTGTTCGTGCCCACACTTATGTATGGTAGTGAAAGTTGTGTATGAAAAAGATGCCTAATCTCTTTGAGATATAAAAATAATATGGAAGAATTGTTCCTCTTTAGATAGATAGATAGATAAATTCTTTATTGCACATTAAAAGATACAGAGACACAAAAACAAAAGTTAAATGTACAAAGGCGGTCTTATCGCTAAAAGCGATCTCCTCCAGACAACCCTCATTGAAGTACTCTAAGTTATGGAAAACGGATAGTGCAATAATGTATATATATATATATTAAAAAATAAAATATACCTACATAAACATTGGGCCTATACAATAAAAGTACACAAATAGTTTAAACATATAAATATATAAACATACTATATTATATAAATATACTACTTCTATAATAAAAATTAAAGTATATTGGAGTACAAAAAAGTTATCTCGAAAAATAAAGACTTAAATAAAAAAGTTGAGAGGTGTCAAGGGACACCCGGATGGAACGAAGTTCCTTTCTATTAATTAGTAAAGGAATTGTAATTTTTTTTTTTTTAAGTAATAATAATATTTTTTTTATTATTAACAAATATAATGTTATATAAACTTAATCAGTAGGCTCAATTTTTCGATTAATTAGTGAAGGAATTGTAATAAAATTTTAGCGCGAGACAGCATACAGCGCGGGCGCCCCCCGCCGCTCACGCGCACACACATCAAAGGCGGCGGCAAGATCCTTTGATCAAAAAGTGTCGTGACAACTTTTCGTACGAATTTTTTCCGTCTAGCCCCCTTTCACAACGCGCGATAAGGAACTTCGTTCCAAAAAGTCATAATGACAAACGTTAATCTTTTAAGAATACCCTTTGGGTTTCGTCGGATTAGGGTATTCTTGACCAAAATGTCCTGGATTTGATTCAGGACCGTTCGCCTTGGTCTTCCCCTTCCTACATTCCCTTTCACTATCGCCTTGTAAATCTGCAAAGTTTTTCCGGAAAATAGCAGAATAAATAAATAATTCATAATTCACAAAAACTCTATAAGTGTGCAATTAAAGTGTACCCTCAAAGGTAAACTCGCAAAGGGCAAAGCCCTAAGGTAGTTAACCAAATGTTCAACTTTAATGAACTGCTCTCGAACTTTCTACAGTTCAAGTTTCTTTATTCGTATACTGGTTGGAAGGTAATGCTAACTATTTTATTCATGGGTTTTTACTTAGATTTTACTTAACTTTTCGACATAAACCGGACATTTTCCTTTTTTCTAAACAAATCAAACGTATAGTACTTGTTGAGCTTACAGTGCCGTGGGAAACAAACATCCCTAAAGACCACGTATTCAAAGTGAATAAATATTATGACCTTACTAATGAACTAATCAAAAATGGTTATGTGGTTAGTTTATACGCGGCAGAAGTAGGTCCGAGAGGTATACCAGCGAAGCGAATTGGAACGAGTATCCAGAGTTCGGAGTTGTTCTCTCAGCCACGCGATGGACCCGGCACCCGCACGGTGAATCCATGGAATTCTAAGATATTCGTCTCATGGTGATTAGGTAATTAGCAGGGCATATATTACAACTTATGGCATCGACATCAATGGCGAGTACCTCACCGATGTACTTATATGAAAGGTTTAATAAAGTTGGAGAAAGTGAGAGATGTATGCAATGACCGTGACAAGTGGAACCCTGGTCCCTGCCTACCCATATGGGAACGAGGCGTGATGTCTTGTATGAGGTTTCTACATGACATCATACATACATTACTTCTCTGCCGTCTTCGGCAATAGTGACTGGATTCTCTAATCCACACGGGGGCTTCGGTCATGCGCCCTCATGTGACTTATGTACCCTATTTTCGCGCGGAATGTCCTAGCGCATTGAGGACACGTTAAACGTACCGTTGATGTAGTTATACGTGATATTTGAGGGTGGTTTCGCTTTAAGATGTTCATGACGCAAATCTAGATCAGCCCTCCGCTTGCTCTCGAAACCAAAGGTACTCTGCTGAACTGAGAACCTCCATCCGGCTCTGTTTGCGGCTAATCTCTCCCAATGCAAAGATTCTATGTTGCAGTTAGCCAAATGCCTCTTGTGCACATCTTTATACCTCAGGAAGTGTCCGCCTTTGGCTAACCTTACGTTGGATATTCTCTCTACAATCCCCGACCAACGCAACCGTCGCCTCATCAGGTACGCCTCAATGCCACTAACATTCGCCCGGCATAAAATAAATAAAATAAATAAAAAATAAAAATCTTTTATTTCAACCGTATTAACGGTCATAGCAGTGTTAGTAAATACATTAATAAACTTAAAAACTATATTTAAGCCTATCTCGATTGAGAATGCTTGTCAACAAACAAATTAAAAATGAAAGTAGAAATCACTAGTCATTTTTCATTAATTTTTTAAATTAATTTGTTAATGACGAATTCATGACAATAAATTAGATTAGTAAGCTTAAAACAAATATATATATTCAATATCTTTTAAATAAGATTTTATAAAAAACAAAACATAATTTTAAATTTATTACTAAAATGTGTTGCATTTTCTACCTTCATTTTAAATTTGTTTGTTGACAAGCATTCTCAATCGAGTTTGGCTTTAGTATAGGTGTTAGTGATACATTTATAATTACTTAAATCTATTTCCGGTCCGACTTGTCAGTACATGAACCAATGAGCAGTGGTTCAAATACTGACAGTCGAGCCTGGCCGCAAAAGCACTTAGGACACTGTTGGAACTGGCCCGGACTCTTCGCAACAGAGATGTGCACCGCTTACGCATGGTTGCATAGAAGCAATCCACACGAGCCGCGGCGAACATAACTGAAGCGCTGCAGAATCGGGGCAGTCCCATCAGCATACTAATAGTCTAAGATCCGAACTAAGATCGACCTTCACCGAACTGATAATAGGATGAAATATATTTCATGACAAATTTAGTATATTAGAATATATATTGAAAATAGGTTGCATAAAAAATCCTGGACAGACTATTTTTTATTATTTTTATTATTTTTAAAAAATAATTTTTATATTCTAGTAAACAGTGAGCGTTATTTTGAAGCAACTTATTTCTGAGTTGTAGAAAAATAATAAATTCAATAAATATAAATCATATATATTAAATATAATATGACACCATATAAAATCAGCTAAATCAATAAATATTTATCAAAATTTATATATATATTTATATTGACAATTGAATTTATTATTTTTTTTACAACTCACGACATAAGTTTCTCTAAAATAACGCTCACTGTTTACTAGAGTATAAAAATTATTTAAAAAAAAAAATAAAAATAGTTTGTCCAGGATTTTTTTGGGCAACCTATTTTTAATATATATTCTAATATACTAAATTTGACATGAAATATATTTCATTCTATTATCAGTTCGGTGAAGGTCGATCTTAGTTCGGATCTTAGACTATAAATGCATTATTAAAATATCGGTGTTTTTAAATGTGGTCAGACCACCTGATATTTTGAATATTGCTAAATAGCATGGCAGTACATTTTTGCAGGTATAGTGGTGACTAAGCCAAGGCACAAGTCTCCCATCTACCAGACCTGGATCACTTTAAATTCAAATTCAAAATCATTTATTTCAAGTAGGCCAAATTATAAGCACTTTTGAAACGTCAAATTAGACTATTTGTAGTGACTCTACCACCGGCTCGGAAGGCAGGTCCTGTTGAGAAGAGCCGGCAAGAAACTCAACAGTTGCTCTTTTAAAATTATTAATTTTTACAATATTAACTGTTTTGTTACATAAAATTATTTATTCTACTACTTGTGTGAAGTTGAAAGCTGATCCAATTGCCTCTCAACCTCTTTGTTATTTAAAAATTCATCGATAGTATAATAACCCTGAGTCAGTAAGTGAGTTTTAATACATTGCTTAAACTTATGCAATGGCAGATCTAAAACTGAATTGGGCATCTTGTTGTAGAAGAGTACACCCAGTCCAACGAATGACTTTTGAACTTTTCGGAGGCGATACGCTGATAAAAAAAACTAATTTATGTCGATTCCTAAAAAGACGATCGTTTAGAAAATCTTAATTGTGTTAGATGTCATTGATATTACATGTAATTATAGTTATTCTTATTTAAGGTCACTTACAATATTCATAAATTATCTGTGTTAGTTTCTTTATTAATTATCTATGTAGTATAGTAGTAGTAGTATGAATGAATGAAATTGAAGATGTGAATGTATGTGAACGAACGTGTTGTGTTCGTTCACCTCAGTGCACTGCGACCATGGATTCATTCCTATTCCTACCGCCGAAGTGGCAACATATTTTAAAAATATATAGCTTAAGTCATCTCTGTTGGTTTTAATTTATAATTGGTCCAGTCGGCAATCGAACCCAGGACCTTCGCTTTGTAATGCGCTACGGAGACCGTCGAATTTATAATTTGTCATGAATAATATTCTTAATATCTTAACCCTGCAGTAGTCGCGCACCTAAAAGTAACGGGATAAGTCGCACGGGCTACATATGTAGTCCGTTTTCACATTTAAATAAAAAAATAAATAAGCATAAACTGTTTATTATTTCTATGAAAATATAATCAGCACAGTTTTTAACATAATATAATTAACAAAACTTATTTCACAACCTCTGTGTTACAAAATAATTACCAAAAACAAAAAATCTTTCCAAATTGGTACAAAAATTACATGATTCGCTTTAACTGAGATAACTAAAAAACTTTTAGTGGAAACTTATTTCTTAATTACATTTTCTGCACAGGATAGACACAATCTTTAAATGATCCCCGCAAACGAACTTGTTGCAGGCGTTGAACACCTTTCTGGTGCTTTTACTGCGCGCTCTTCCACAGCCATGGCAACGGCGTACAATATTGGATGTCGACCAATATGTTTTATCAATCACTCCAGCCATTAGTAAAATCCTTATGTAACAGTTTCATTCGTTTGTATCTCGTTCTCTTGCATATCTCTCCTTGATGTAGCCATTTTTTTATAAGTATGTTTGATAATGAGGTCAATTATTTGATCATCAACAAAAAGTGACATACAGTCTTTTTTGCCGAGCTGTCCCTTTAGCTGCAGGAGGCACAATCACTTTATTGTGACTTCGTGTTCTGCCTTTATACAAAGGAATTTTTTTTGACCACAAAGTATTGTCAATTCCGGTGTAAAAGTCAGTGCGCCGGCGTCGCTGAGGCAGTTCATCATCTTCAGAGCTTTCGCCTGACCCTTCACCTGGGATATCCTGCTCCTGCTCGGACTCCGATTGATGGTTCTGCTTTTCTAATTGATGAACTTCCTCGTCAGAGCTCGACTGAGCTTCATAAGCTTCATTTTCCCTATTAGCTTCAGCTAGCTCTAACTAAATCTGTGCAGCTCGTCGATCATCCATTTTTATGCTTAAAATAAAGTTACATTATACTATTACCATCCGAGAATATGTAACAAAGTTTAATAAAGCACAAAAGTTACTTTTAAGTCATAAAAAACTAGACCCAAAAAAAAACGATAGGGCAAAAATACTTACCTAATAAGTCGCGCGGGCTACAGTCGTAGTCCACGCACTTTACTGAGCTCCTATGACAAAGCGGTACGCGACTTGCGCTTGCGCTGCACTGAACACGGCCCTCAAACATTCATTTAAAAGTACCTAGAGGCGCATGAAGCTAACGCTAACCGAATTTGAAAAATTTTCGATTTTGTACTGGTGGACTACAAATGTAGCCCACGCGACCACTCCAGGGTTAACCATAACAATAGAAATGTTTTGTGAGTTTAAGTTTGAACCGGAAGATAATCGTTTGTAGTGGCCGCCCCTTTGTGCGGATCTCGCCGCCGGCCCCACACGTATCTGTAACTAGAGATAGCACTTGCCAACTTTGAACCTTTTATTTAACTTCATCTAGTTAGAACGGCAGGGTCAAATCTTTAAAGATTTTTATGTTAGACAATCTTATCTCTGCGTGATCGAATCAGAAATGAGGAGATCCGCAGAAGAACCAAAGTAACCGACATAGCTCAGCGAGTCGCAGAACTGAAGTGGCAATGGGCGGAGCACGTAGTTCGAACAGCTGATTGACGTTGGGGGCCCAAGGTGGTAGATTGGCGACCCCGCACCGGAAAGCGTAGCGTTGGTCGACCCCCAACCAGGTGGACTGACAACATCAAACGTGTCGCAGGGAGCCGCTGGCAACAGGCGGCTCGGGATCGTTGTGTTTGGAAGTCCCTAAAAAAGGCCTATGTCCAACAGTGGACGTCCGCAGGCTGGTAATGATGATGATGATGATGATGTTAGACAATTATATGATGTAGTTTTGAAAATTACTAGTATTTTTAATACCTAGCAATATATCAAAAGTTAGTCATAAATCACAGTATGTCAGAACCCTGGCGAAGCCAGCCAAATTCTGCCCCAAGCGATAATTGACTCATAATTGATACTTGAGAGCGTTTGATCACGTTAACATTATGAATACAGTATTCGAACTTCATACAAGCGGACGAAGCCGGAGCTATACTTACACGCCTCGATCTCGGTACGCGCTCGACATGCAAGACAGCCTCGGTTGTGCCGCAGTGACGAAACTAAATGGAAACAAAGTAGGCAATGTAATTAAAATGCTGGAAGTGACAGCCCTAGCGTGTTTACGTACTGTGCGGCTGTAGGCATTTAAATTCAAAGATAGGTCGAGGTAAAATACTCTGTATAAATACTATTACCGTGGTTTGACGGAACCATAGATTAAAGACGACTAGATGGAGCCCATAGCGTGTCCGCTCGTGAGACAGCAAGACAGCCTTATTGACATGACATGTCAACATTTAAAGTACATCATAAAACGTTATGTTTTAAAATATCATAAAATATGAAATATTACTTTATATAAGATAGTTTAGTAAACGCATAATAGGTAGAATTTGCTAAAAACAACATATTAAATCATCAAAAGTTATATTATTTATCAGCAAATTTAATAAAAACCTAATAATTGCTCATATATGTTCTTTGTTTGTCACAAACTCTACTCTTGACAAACAATAAAAACGAACGAACGAACACGCTGAAAGGGACAAAAAATAATTTTGTGTCACTTTCTAACAAAGGCCGAATGAAATAAGTCTGTCACGCTCTTGAACCTACAGCCGCGTTATGACTCCATCTAGTAGTCTTTAATCTATGGACGGAACAGTGCCGGTGTCATTCACTACAGCTTTCTTAAATTTGGCCAGACGATTACGACGAATGTCTATTGTCAACTGCGGGTGCATCCCAGTAGTACCCCCTAATTTTAGTTCTATAGAATATAAAACTGCTGTAAAAATATAGAACTGTTGATACACCATATTAGAGTTTAGTGTCCCATTAGTTCTATATAGATTAAAGAAATGTCGATATCAACATCTTGTTTGTACGTTAAATATAAAATATCTATAGTTTTTATAAGTATAATATGGAATCTCTTTTGATTGCAATAATAAATGTCCACTTATAATCATAATCATAATACAGCTTTGCTTAAATTGCACAAAACGTCTTTAAAATTTATTGAGGTGTTTAATATAATTTTTTTCTAACCTGAACAGTTTGCGCGAAAGATACTTCCAAAGTGGCAAAATGTCCCCCCCCCCCCCCCTTATAACTTCTAAAATAAGAGAATTTTTTTTTAAACACAACTACTACTTGGTTTCAAGAACTTAGCTTTTGTCGCAAGGGACATTTTTTGTAAGTTTATAACTTATATGATATAAGTAAAGTCAAGAGCAAAAACTATACTACAGTACTATATAGAACTATTGGGACATAATTTGACAGCACGGAAAGTATCCCAACAGGTCTATAGAACTACGGTATGGGGTACTACTGGGATGCACCCTGGACTGCAAACCGAGGCTGGTTAATGGCTTTAGACCACTGCTGCACACTGCACAAGATGGCTATCACATTAGACGAGCTAAAAATCATCAATTGTTCCTCACTCTGGAGCCCTGACCACCGATTGCTTACCGGGCCCCGCAGCAGGCGGACTGGATTTTTTTATAAATATTTAATTGTTTTTTATAATTTTTGTAAGTATTGTTAAAAATAATTGTAAATAAATAAACAATAAAAAAAAATTAGATATAATTGTTAAAGTAAGTCAATAATTAAAAGGAGAATGCCAGACAATGTATAGGACTTTAACCCACTAATAAAAACATATTGTACAACAATGTGTTATGCATCATTTTACTGCATTTTTTTTACTATTTAATATAAATAACAATTAATAGCTCTAGAACTCGGAATTTTCGACACGAGCCTAACGTTGGTTATCGTCCATTTCCGTATTGTTATTCCGTATAGTTGTCACACTGACATGACAGTCGCAAAGCTTCATTAAATACATTTTTGAACAGGATTAACGACTTTGTATACTAGCCTTTTAGAGCCCACTGTTGATGAATATACAATAAAAACTATTTAAAAGACTAGAACCCAGTGCAACAATAAAAATTTTAAAATGCGTAAAGAGTGTAAATTAAATGGAAATAGTTAAATTACTTTTTTATACATAATTTTATTCCCATGTCAAACAGTAAAAATGACTTGTTGTAAAATATTTATATAATAATAGGATATTTTTAGTATATTTACAATTAGTGTTCTTTCTGGGTTACGATCTGGCATTCTCCTTTTAAATTAATTTAAGTCACAACAATCGGTCGGTGAGTTTAAAATGAACCGAAAGACAAAGTCGTTAGCAGTCGCCGCCGCTTTGTTCTGATCTCGCCGCCGGCTCCACACGTATCTGTAACTAGAGATAACACTTTGCCAACTTTAAACCTTTTATTTAACTTCTCCTGTTAGAACGGCAGGGTCAAATCTTTAAAGATTCTTCCATGTTACACAAGAATATTTGGGTTTGCAGTATAATTACTCGACTTACTTGCCGTGACTACAAGTTGACTGCAATCACACCTGATGTTAAGTGATGATGCAATCTAAGATGGAAGCTGACTAACTTGTTAGGAGTAGGATGAAATCCACACCCCTTGCGGTTTCTACACGATATCGTACCGGTACGCTAGTGCTAGTTAAAAAATAACAAACTCAAAAAAATAACTAACATCACCTATCTTTTTAACCGACGAAAAAAAACGGAGAAGGTTCTCAGTTCGACACGTCTATATATTTTTTTTTATGTCATCATGTTAGGATCTGCTGATGATATCCTGGGGAAATTGAAGGAACTCTTCAAATTTTGGAGGCACGCTTACAGCGATTTCGGTTTTTGTCTCGGTATCGGTAGCTTTTTAGCTACTAGTGCCGTATAATATACTATAAGAGTATAAGTACGAGTATGATACGTAGCGATAAATCACTAAAAAGTAAGAAATAAATTTTTTTTAATAAAAATAGAACCGACTCAAAACGCACTAAAAAGTAAAAAATAACTGTGTCATTTAGTTGCTTTAAATTACTTAAGCATATCTAGGAGTCGGTGCCAGCCAAGGTTACTACTTTAAGGACGTTACCTAGAATCCACAAACTGCTTTACTAGGTAAAATAAAGGTTCCTTAAACTTGGCTGGCACCGACTTCATAGATATGCTTAAGTAATTTAAAGCAACTAAATGCCAGTTATTCTTTACTTTTTAGTGCGTTTTGAGTCGGTTCTATTTTTATTTAAAAATTTTTATTACTTTGAGCGTATCGCGCAGAATATTCCGAGGTTAAATTCTAACTGGAAGATAAATATGAAATCGTTTGAAGCTGCCGCCCTTTGTTCTATGATCTTGCCGCCAGCGTCTTACTATATAAGCCGAGATGTTTTATTTACCGATTTCAAAAAAGGAGGTTACCAACTTTATCTATGTGTATATCATCCACTAACGGCCCACTACAGGGCCAGGCCTCCCTCCTATAGGAGAGAGGATATGGAGCGTACACCCACCACGCTGCTCCAATGCGGGTTGGCGGGCTTAGGGTGGTAATGTTTTATTTATTAACGATCACTATCGGTTCTATTTTTTATTAAAATTTTTTGAAGTTTTGTAAAGGCAATATCCAGGACTCGAACCCACTAGCCCAAAGCCACTAGATACACACTTTAAAATATAACAACTATTTTTTGGGTAAAAAAAGTGTCAAGTGACAGGTGTTAAATTAAAATATCGGAGTGGAGTGGCCGCTGCTCTCGTTTGACCCGCTGTTTGAGGGTAGTTTAAAATTTCAAAATGTAACAAACTACCCGCTTGAAACATCAAAGGGTACCGTCACAAAGGAATTCGGTGTGTGGTGCAAGTTGAATTCGATATGATATAGACTTCATATTTTATTTATTAGTGCGTTTTGAGTTGATTCAAGTATTTTCATATAAGTGTCGGCAGCTTTTTGGCTACAAGTCCCGTATAATGCACTATAATAGTATAGTACGAGTAGGTTACGTGTCGATAAATCACTAAAAAGTAATAAATAAAAATTTTTAACAAAAAATAGAACCGACTCAAAACGCACTTAAAAGTAAAAAATAACTGTATCATTTAGTTGCTTTAATTTACTTAAGCAAATCTAGGAGTCGGAGCCAGCCAAATAAACTATTTTTATGTTTTATGTTTATGTTTATGTTATACTCATAAAACATTTAATCAGCACTTTATTGGCGTCCTAGAAACTTTCGAGAAAAAAAGTTTGCGTTTTTCGATATTTGTATTTTTGTACAAGCTATGGGCGACAACCATCTTAGTCATCAACTGTCCAGAGCTTTACGATCAATCCTTAAACTCATTCAAGGAATATCTCTTCAAATATCAGAAAGCCGCGATAACTTATACAGGGCTAAACACGAAGTCAATTTTGATAAAAACCCCTTTGAGTACTCAAAAAGCATTTTCAAGGAAGATAAGGGAAAACTTGTCCTAACCAATGAGCAGATTTACGACCACTTTAAAAGCACATATGAGGTACCAAGACAGGGGAGGCTATATTCAGATCCTCATTCACTAAGGCCTAGCAATCCTCTAGCAAACTTTCAAAGTATTCCACCCACCATAGAGGAAATAAACAATACTATCAGGAAGAAAACATCTAAATCTGCACCAGGCCCTGATGGCATCCCCTATATTGTGTACAAAAAATGTGCTTCAGTCCGTAAACATCTCTTAAACATATTTAATAAGATCTGGCTAGGACAACAAATACCAGCGACATTTGGCGAAGCGATTTTTGTCCTCATCCCAAAAAAAGTCGAAGTAACTCATCCAAAGGACACTAGACCGATAGCTCTAACTAATACTATTTCTAAATTATTTTTCAGTATATTGCAAACAAAAATGACAAAGCACATGATAAACAATAGGTATTTCAGGCCTAATCACCAGAAAGGGTTTTTGCCCGGAATTTCTGGTTGCCTGGAACACAATTCACTTCTAGGCGAAAGTCTCAAGGATGCTAGAAAATATGAAAGGCAAATTACGATCTGCTGGATAGACCTAGAAAATGCGTTTGGTTCTGTCCAGCATGATCTATTGACTTTCGCCTTGAGGTGGTACAATTTTCCTGATCTAGTTATTGATTTAATCACTTCTTACTATTCAAAATTGAAATTCACCATAGCAGTAAACAATGAGTACTCAAAACCCCTACATTACAATGTGGGGCTGTTTCAAGGTTGCTGCTTATCCCCAATAGCTTTTAATGTAGTCATCAATATTCTAATAGATAAATTAATTGTTCAAGAAAAGAAATGGGGCTATCGGTTTAAAATTAACAATAAATATACAGAGTCCATCTTAGCTTTTGCAGATGACCTTGCTTTACTGACACGAAACCCAAAACATTGTCAGGAGCTATTGAATGTAGTGGATGAGTTCTGCTCATGGACTGGTGGGCTGAGGGTAAAGCCAAGCAAATGTCACTGTCTATGTCTGGGGAGACGAAATACTAAATTTACATCTTATGATCCGGGTCTCTCTATTAGTGGCCAAAGTGTAACCACCATTGCTGAAGCATTGCCTTTTAAGTTCCTCGGTAGAAAGATTGATTACAAAGGACGCACACCATCCCTTGAGGTAGTCGTCGATAACTTCATAAATGACCTTAATAAGGTAGACCAACAGCCCATTAACAATATAAAAAAAGCGTGGGTCTATGACAACTATCTCACTTCACGTCTGACTTGGCCATTCCTCGTTTATGATATTGGCAGAACCCATCTGGCAAAACTAGATGCAAATGTCATAAAAACATTGAAGTCTTGGTTTGGTCTAGCACTCTCGGCTGACCCCTCAACTCTATTCAGAGATTACAATAATTTTGGGTTAAAACTAAAAAGGCCATCGGAACTCTATAAACACCTCAGGGTTACCAGAACGCACATTCTAGTTAAGTCCCAGGACGAACTAGTTGCATCACTTCCTAAAGACGAGGGTGCCGGAAAACTTGACTCTAGGCTTCAATTTTACAAACAATTTATGGCAGGGGCTCAGGTAAATAGAACCGGGTTGGGTGCAAGACGTAAAAAGGAAGACCAAGACATAATAAAATCTTTTCTTAAACAAGAGGAGGACGACAACTACAAAGTGCATGCCATGAACCTAGAAATGCAAAACGAGTGGTTAAACTTAGGCGAGTTCTGCATCCCTCTGGCTCTGAAGTGGCGCGCCTTGCTGTACGATTGGTCTCCTGCCTTATTGAAATTTTATCTTAATGCCTTTCAACTGACTCTCCCAGATCAGAGTAACCTAGTAAGATGGGGAAAAGCCTCGGAAAAATCTTGCTATACCTGTGGTGAGGCAATGGGCACTGCAAGGCACTTATTGGTAGGGTGCAAGGTGCTCCTGGACAGGGGTCTCTACTCACGCCGCCACGACAGAGTACTAGAAATCATACGTGAAGCTATAAGCCTTTCAGTAGCTAGGGCTCAAAAAGGGTTGACGACGAATAAAAGACAAACTAACTTCGTTAAAGCAGGCTCAAGTACAAATTCCACCAGCAAGCCTTATTCAATTCTGGGCTCTGCTCCTGATTGGACTATATTAATGGACACGTATGAAAAGCACTATAAAATCCCGGAAGACTTAGCTATTACGACATCTAGACCGGACATATTTCTTTTTTCCAAACAAATCAAACGTATAGTACTTGTCGAGCTTACAGTGCCGTGGGAAACAAACATCCCTAAAGACCATGTATTCAAAGTGAATAAATACTATGACCTTACTAATGAACTAACCAAAAATGGCTATGTGGTTAGTTTATACGCGGTAGAAGTGGGTGCGAGGGGTATACCAGCGAAGTCTCTCTACAACCTGCTAAAAGACCTTGGCCTTACTAGAAGTGCAGTAAGCTCCATATTGGAACGAGTGTCCAAAGCTGCACTAGTAGGGTCCTTCCGAATATGGTTGGGCAGGGAGAATAACTTGAACAGAGGAGGTGAGTGTTGACGGCCGTCACTAAGGGTACCCTTAAACCTACACCCGTGTCACAAGTCTCGGGCTCTGTTCGGAGTTATTCTCTCAGCCACGCGATGGACCCGGCACCCGCACGGTGAATCCATGGAATGCTAAGATATTCGTCTCTCTCTAGGCACTGAATCGCAGTCCTGCATGCTTGTATACGATGGAAGTTTTGTAACATTTGTTGGCAACTTTTGGCATATCCAGTTATTTTGTACAACAGTCAAGTCAAAAAAATGTGTTATAAAAAAATTTTTGAAACAATGATATCTTCATAGATGTTCCTTGAAAGCAAACATGATTAATGGGCTCCGAGGCTCAGCGGTGTTTCCCGAATTTATACAACGGAAGTCCCGCTCCCGCTCTCGCATCCGCTCCCGCTACCTCCTCTCCCTTGTTCGTCAATGACGCGGTACAATTTTAACGGTAGTATTCCCGCGCCGCGCGCCTCCCTCCCCGACATTACACTAATTACTGAACGTTTTAGTTTATTGAAAAAAAAAACATGATCGTTGCGTTTCTGGACGGAATGAAACTGTTCATATTGCAAGGTAGAACTTCACTCAGTATTTTTAACATACATTGTATCTTTTTTAACCGACGAAAAAAACCGAGGAGGTTCTCAATTCGACACGTATATTTTTTTGTTTAATTTTTTTATGTATGACCACGCATAACTTTTTACAGAGTTGTCCGATTTTGATAATTCTTTTTTTATTAAAATGGGCACACTTCGGAAGTAGTCCCATTATCATGTGATTATGATATCCTGGGAAAATTTAACGAACTCTTTAAATTTTATTTTTTTTATATTTTGCAGCAATTTAGGTTTTTGTGTAAGTATCGGTAGCTTTTTGTCTACAAGTGCTGTTTTATATACTATGACAGTATAGTACGACTCAAAACGCACTAAAAAGTAAAAAATAACTGTATCATTTAGTTGCTTCAATTTACTAAAGCATATCTCGGAGTCGGTGCCAGCCAAGGTTTCTACTTTAAGGACGTTACCTAGAACCCACAAACTGCTTTACTACGTTAAATAAATGTTCCTTAAACTTGCTGGCACCGACTTTATAGATATACTTAAGTAAATTAAAGCAACTAAATGACACAGTTATTTTTTACTTTGTATTTTTTGAGTCGGTTCTATTTTTTGTTAATTTTTTTTAACATTACTAGACCTATGTATATTGTACTGTAATGTTTCGAGAAATAAATAATTGTGATTCTGATTCTGATTCTGACTTTGTTTTGAAAGATCGTGATTATTTATCGATAAATGTGACTTTAAATTTTGTTTTGATTTTTTTCTCAGTAGCGCCACAGTTTGTGGTAGTCTTTTTAACAGACGAAAAAACGGAGGAGGTTCGCAATTCGTCATAACTTTTTACAGACTAATCAGATTTAGGTTATTCTTTTTTTATTAGAAGAATCTTATGATAAGATTCTGGAAAAATCTCTTCGAATTGTATAGGCACACTTGCAGTGTGGAGGGAGGCCTCGCCGGTCTGCCATGAGTGTGGCGCGCCAGAGGACATGGTGCGCCATACTCTGGCAGAATGTGTGTCATGGGCGCCACAGAGGCACTCATTGGTGTCTCTTCTAAACGGAGATCTCTCGCTCCCTAGTATTGTCAGGTGCATGCTCGACAGCGAGGATGGGTGGACTCACGTTACCTCCTTCTGTGTGACCGTTATCGGCTTAAAGGAGGCCTCGGAGCGGCAGTGAGAGCAGGCGGCTGATGCTCATCCGCTCCGCAGAAGAAGAACGGGTGGTAGGAGATATGCGCATCTCCAACCACCCCTGTAGTCACCACTGCGTGCACTGACGAGCACGACATCAAAGTGTCTGCTTCCGCGATCCTTTGACGTTCTAAAAAGGGCGCAGGCGGCTCCGCTGGGTTTTAGTGGGTATTATGGCTGCTCAGCAAGCGAGTCCCACATACCCGAGCGCAGACTGCATAGTTCTTCCTGCGCAGTCTGCGCCCGAGATGTGTAAATGCATTTCCCAGCGGAAAAAAAGGCACACTTGCAGTTGTAGTAACTGATGTGTATATAATATAGTGTAAATAAATAAATAAAATAAATATTATAGGACAATTACACACATCGCTATATAGCCCCAAAGTAAGCGTACTCGTAAGTAGCTTGTGTTATGGGTGCTATGATAACTGATGAATATTTTGAAATATATTATACATAAATACTTATAATATATAGATAAACACCCAGACACTGGAAAACATCCATGCTCATCACACAAACATTTTCCAGTTGTGGGAATCGAACCCACGACCTAGGACGTAGAAGCAGGGTCACTACCCACTACGCTACTCGGCCGTCAAAAATACCCACTACGCTACTCGGCCGTAAATATCGGCTCGATTATCTCACTAGTCCACGTCTTCGCTGTGCGGAGGTCGGAACACGACTGACCCTCCCCGCACTTTTGCGTGGGGTGTAGATCCGAGACGACATGTGTCTTGAATGTGTGTTAGTATGAATGTAAGTATGTATGTATTATTTGCTTGTATACGACAGCAGTGATTCCCGTATTTGTACGAGTAAGTGCCGATAGCTTTTTTAAATCACTAAAAAGTAAAAAAAAATTATAATAAAATTGAACCGACTTCAAAACGTAATAAATAAAAAAATTTTCGTTATTTAGTTGCTTCAATTTACTTAAGCATAGGTACCTTTAAAGTCGGTGCCAAAAAATTGAATTGAAGGGGTGTGGATATTATTCTACTCCTGGCTAGTTTACCCGCTTCCATCTCAGCATCACCACTTACCGTCAGGTGTGAAGAGAACTAATTGGTAATAAATAAAAAAAGTAAAAACAATGGTCACTTTATTTTGAAAACATAATCACTCTTTTGTTAAAGTGGTGAAAAATTGTACTAATTTAAATGTTTTTGCTGCGTATTCATGCTCTGCGGCTCCGTGCCGGAGTTATTTGTCCGTCTGTCTGTTACATGTCAGGGCGGCTGACAGCGGGCGAGGTCAGGGCGTCAGGCGCTGCTCTGTAGTCCTGACAGTTATTAGTGTTTGAACTATGTTAAACACAATAGATGTATATAACACTATAGGTCGCTCGTGGTTCTCGTTCGGAGTAAAGTGTGGCCTATGTGTTAATGTTGTGTCACACCCCTAGATCTAAAGGGAACTAACTCAAAATTCTTGATTTTTAACCGACGAAAAAAATGGAGGAGGTTCTCAATTCGACACGTATATATTTTTTTTTCTATGTATGACCACGCATAACTTTTTACAGAGTAGAGTTGTCCGATTTTGATAATTCTTTTTTTATTAAAAAGGGCATACTTCCAAGGTGGTCCCATTGTCATCATGTTAGGATCGCATCATGATATCCTGGGGAAATTGAAGGAACTCTTCAAATTTTGGAGGCACGCTTACAGCGATTTCGGTTTTTGTCTCGGTATCGGTAGCTTTTTGGCTACTAATGCCGTATAATATACTATGACAGTATAGTACGAGTACGTAACGTGGCGATAAATCACTAAAAAGTAAGAAATAAAAATTTTTAAATAAAAATAGAACCGACTCAAAACGCACTAAAAAGTAAAAAATAACTGTGTCATTTAGTTGCTTTAATTTACTTAAGCATATCTAGGAGTCGGTGCCAGCCAAGGATTTTACTTTAAGGACGTTACCTAGAACCCACAAACTGCTTTACTACGTGAAATAAAGGTTTCTTAAACTTGCTGGCACCGACTTCATAGATATGCTTAAGTAAATTAAAGCAATTAAATGACACATTTCAATACCTACCGCTCAATAAATCAGATTCAAAAATATTACCAATATTCGCCGCTAGATGTCTTCGTATACCTATATTGTTGAACGAACGACCCCACCCCCCTCGCATCCAAAACAGCGACAACACCAGTTGGGACCAAATTTACAAGTGGAATGCACGTACCGGGCTTAAACAAATTGGAGTTATTTTGGGTTACACCCATATTGTTGAAATTTGATGGAGTATTATTTCGAGTTGTCGCCATTTTGATAGTTAGTGCTGAGTTAATTAATGAAACATTTTGTGTTAAACCAGTATTACTGGCAAAGTGAATACAAAAGAGGGCCAACTTAAAACGAAGATCACCAAAATGGGTTCAACTTAAAATAATACAAAAATATATACACAAATTGATAAGCTATAAGGAAGCATCTATCAAAATGCATTATTAAGACCCAGCCCTTTATTAAAACCCAAGATTCTTAATATTTACCACATTTAACTGTAACATAAAGTTCATTCATCTATACAGAAAACTTGTGCAATGCACAGGGACTCGGCAATCAGTTTTTGCCTCTCCTGTAAATTGAGCTTTTTTGAGTTAATACCTGTTTAGATATAGAGGTGCGATGTGTCAGCTATATTGTTGTAAAGTTTCATCAAATTTCGTTTAGTAGATTTTGCGTGAAAGAGTTTTTTTTTTTTTTTATAAAAATAGCGAGCAAACGAGCAAGCGGATCACCTGATGTTAAGTGACTACCGCCGCCCATGAACAACTGCGACACCAGAGGCGCCACTGATGCGTTGCCGGCCTTTGAGATGTTTATTAACTCTCCCCTTGAAACTCCCCAAATTGTAAGAATGTGGGAACACCGAGGATGGAAGCTCGTTCCATATCTTAGAAGTGCGTGGCAGAAAAGACCTAGTATAGCGGATGGTAGTACTGTACCAGGCATCCAGATGGTGAGGATGAAATTTGTTTCTGCGGCGTGAGGTACGGGCAGAGAATCCTGACGGTGGTATTAGGTTAAACAGCTCTTCAGAACACTCTCCATAATATAGTCTATAAAACACACAAAGGGAACTGACGTCCCTTCGGTGTTCTAAAGACTCCAGACTATTAGTTAACCTGGGATTGTCAACAAGACGAACAGCCCGCTTTTGGATCCGGTCAAATGGAAGGAGTTGGTACTGTGGTGCACCGGCCCACAAGTGGGAACAGTATTCCATATGAGGCCGAACTTGAGCCTTGTATAGCAAAAGTCTATGCTTGGGCGCAAAGTATCTTTTTGCCCTACTAAGCACACCAAGTTTTTTTGAGGCTAACTTAGCCTTCCCTTCCAGATGATCACGGAACTGGACTTCGTTCGAAATATTGACGCCAAGAATCCCAATGCTGTTTGAGGTGGTGAGGAGAGTGTTCTGAAATGTAGGAGCGATGTTGAAGGGGGTCTTTTTCGCGGTAAGTGCGCAAACTTGTGTCTTTGAGGCATTAAATTGCATATTGTTTAGTGCTCCCCAATCGGAAACTCGTTTCAGGGTTTCCTCAATATCGGACACAAGTTTGCATCTGTTCTCCATAAGCTGTGCTCCGGATAGCTGCGCATGCCCTTTATAAAGAGCGTCTCCCGTACTGTCATCCGCATAGCAATGTATGTTGTTATTATTTTCCAACATGTCATTGATATGCAGTATGAACAAGGTGGGAGACAGCACAGAGCCCTGCGGTACGCCAGCATTAATGGACTTAGGATCAGAGCAAGAACCATCAACCACTACTCTGATGTTGCGACCATCAAGAAAGCTGGCGACCCATTTGCACAGATTCTCCGGTAGTCCGAAAGATGGTAACTTTGCTAGAAGAGCCGCATGCCATACCCTATCAAAGGCTTTTGCAATATCCAAGCCAACTGCCAGAGCTTCCCCCTTACTATCAATAGCTTCAGCCCATCTATGAGTTAAATACACTAGAAGGTCACCAGCTGAACGACCTTGACGAAAGCCATATTGTCTATCGCTAATGAGCTGGTGCTCTTCTAGGTATTTAAGCAACTGGGAGTTAATAACATGCTCCATCACTTTTGATAGAAGAGAGGTAATTGCAATTGGTCTGTAGTTAGCAGGGATCGATTTATCGCCCTTTTTAGGCACGGGATGAACTAGGGCAGACTTCCAACAAGACGGGACAGTGCTAGTGGAGTACGATAGCTGAAACAGACGCGCCAAAATAGGCGTTAACTCAGGAGCGCATAATTTTAGCACAACTGCGGGGATACCATCTGGCCCACTTGCTTTGTTGATGTCAAGAGAGATAAGCACTTTGCGTATAGAGTTCTGAGTGAAGCGAATTTTACTCAAAGAACTTGTACACCGCGGGATGTTGGGTGGTGTTCTCTCATCAACCACAAGCGTTGAGTTAGTGGCAAAGAGAGCGCTCAGGATTTCAGCTTTCTCTTTCGCAGTATGGGCCAGAGTATCGTCCGGTCGGCGCAAAGGTGGAAATGTAGACTGACAGAAATTGCCCTGGATTGCTTTAGAAAGAGACCAAAAAGCCCGACTTCCAGAAGGCATTGTAACTAGCCTCTGGCCAATTCTGTCAATATGCTTCAACCTTGCTCTGGCAATAGCTTTTTTGTAAGACCTAGTAGCAGCATTAAAGCTTTTCTTCAAGTTTGGGGTGTTAGAATCAGACTTGCATTGAGCTGAGGCCCAAGACTGGAAGGCATTTTGTTTTAGTCCTAAGGCTTTAAAGCAGTCTGCATTGAACCAACGCTGGGAACGTCCCCCAATAGGAATGGTTGAGTTGGGAATAAAACAAGCCATTCCTTGAAGTATAACGTCAGTAACAGCCTCAGCGCAGATGTTAGTGTCATTTGAAGAAAAACAAAGCTGGTTCCACGGATACGCAGCATAGAACTCACGCAAACCATCCCAATCAGCAGATTTATAGTGCCACACACGGCGGGTACCAGATACACGTGTGCGGGAGAAAGGCTTAACTTGAACCGAAGTCTCCACCAAACAATGGTCAGATGACCCTATAGGTGCATTCACACTGACCTGATAACCGTCAGGGTGACTGGTTAAGAATAAATCTAAAATCGATGGGGTATGGTCCGGAATATCTGGAATTCTGGTAGGTGTCAGCACAAGCTGGCTGAGATCATAAGCTAGGGCAAAGTTATAAGCAGCCCTTCCAGCGTGGTCGGTGATGCGTGACCCTAGCCATTCCACATGGTGGGCGTTGAAGTCACCAAGAATTACCACCTCCACAGAAGGTATCTGCTCGAGCATATGGTCTACAGCCCTTTGAATATGCTCAAAGAGGCGGTCAGTTTCAGCATTGCCGCTATGGGACCTGTATAGGCATGCGTAGACACGGGATTGGCCTCCAAACTCTGTCCGCAGCCAAAGAAGAGACAGGTCCCCGACCTCGAAATTATGAAGGCGATGACCACATAAGTCCCCTCTAACATAAACACACACGCCAGCACGCGATAGAAAAGAGTGTTCCAGGTTGTAGCCGGGGTAATTTAAATAAGAGACATCATCGGGAGAAGCGATTAGGGTCTCTGTTAAGAACAAAAGAGCCGGCTTTGCTGTTTCGAGATGATGATGAACAGCATTGAGGTTTGTATGCAAGCCCCTGATGTTGCAGAAGTTCACACGAAGTGTGGAATGGGGTGCCGCTGTAAAACGTTTATTCTTCTTTGTTTTACTATTCATGATGCTTATGGTGTGTGCTATACATGGCGAGGGTAAAGCGAACAATCCACCGTCTGTGATCACAAGGGCAATTGATACAAAGATTAACCCCACCGTATAACGCAGGATGAGTGAGTTACTGGTATGGGGGACGGAAGGGCCCCCAATCCGATCCGCTGAATGACCGGCGGGTTCCACACCGGTCTCCCACTCCGGCACGCCGGTCATTCACCGGGCTTTTTTCGTCGGTGGCGGAGCAGCCTCCCAAGATAGGATATCTTAGGTTCGGGCCCCCTACGGACCAACGGGCGGCCAGCGGACAACCGTTTCATTGGGTCTCCCTGGACCCCATGCCAATATATCACGCCTGTGAAAACGTGAGAGGCTTTTTACTCTGTCGGACCCAATGGTCACAGAAGGTAACACTATTCGAAGGGGAGAAGGAGAGGGGGGAAGACTGGCTCCTCAGCACGCAGCCGGAACGCAAGTACATGCTTTGCGACTGATTTAAACTGAGTTGTGGTCGCTAGCCAGACGGATCCGTAATAGAACCCTACCACAAAGCCGGATACCAGCGGGATTATGTTGTGCGGTATCAGACACAACAACCCTTGACGGGGACCAAGGTGCGCCAGAGCCTCGTTAGTAGTAGCAGGGTGTACCGCGGGCAGGTGAGGTTGACTTTGGCCACAAGATGATGGTGGGCCACTTACACCCCAAAATCACCAGTTACTAACATCCATCTTTACATACAAAGTTTCGCCTTGATAAATTTTATCATTTATCATTTTGCAACTTTTTTTTTTAAATTTTCAACAACGCTTTGTTAAATTATACAAAACATTATGAAAAATTTATAAAAAAATAATATCGTTATTTAAGAAGTTAGTAGTAACATAGTTGTTGGATCAAGGGTCGGATACAGAAGAGGCATTGTGAGGAGGAGGTTTCTCACTCTGGAGCCTTGACCGTCAGTTATTCGGGCCCCCGGGACATGCAGCAGGCAGTTTGGATTTTTTTTATAAATATATAATTCTCGTTTATAATATATATAAGGATTATTGCTTTATATACAAGAAGCCTCAGAGTCACTCAGCGGGCGATGGTGCGAGCAATGCTCGGAATATCTCTGCGTGATCCAATCAGACATGAGATCTGCAGAAGAACCAAAGCAGCCGACATAGCTCAGAGTCGCAGAACTGAAGTGGCATTGGGAGACACGTGGTTCCAACAGCTGATGGACGTTGGGGGCCCAAGGTGTTAATATTAGCAAGGATTTGGAAATAGTCTATTTGTAACAAGTTAGCTCGCTTCTATTCTAGTACGACGATTATTTGACGGCCGAGTGGCGCAGTGGGTAGTGACCCTGCTTCTGCGTCCTAGGCCGTGGGTTCGATTCCCACATCTGGAAAATGTTTATGTGATGAGCATGGATGTTTTCCAGTGTCTGGATGTTTATCTATATATTATAAGTACAATTTATATAAAATATTGATCAGTTATCATAGTACATAACACAAGCTACCTACGCTTACTTTGGGGCTATATAGCGATGTGTGTAATTGTCCTATCATATTTATTTATTCTAGATCGCGTTATCATTTACTATCAGGTGTGTATAAAAATAAAAAAGCTCAATATATCAGTGAGCTAGTCACACGAGTGACACGCTGTCACTCGTATTACAGCGTGTCACTCGTGCTTGTTTGTCACGCTGCCACTATGTCATGACACGTTATTTACGTTAGATCTACGTTATGCATTCATCTAGCGAACTTTCTGCTTTATAGCATGAAAGGACAGTATTTTTACTTTTAAATATATATAAGGATATTTCCTGGTCTACTGGTTAGCCTATCTGGCTTTGACCAAGAGGTCCTGGGTTCGAATCCTGGGTCGGGTCTCGGAATAATTCTAAGTATTTCATTCTTGTATGAAATTCTCAGTACATTTTTTCCCGGAATCGGAAAGTTGATGGTGTTACACTCGGTTAAGCCGTCGGTCCCGGTCACTGTCAACAATATTATCACCCTAAGCTCGCCAACCCGCATTGGACCAGCGTGGTGGGTCTTCGGTCCATATCCCCTCTCCTATAAGAAGGAGACCTGGGTTTTTTTTTTTGTTTTTTTTTTTGACGGGGGGGAAATCTCCTAGAGATACCCAAACTCTTGAAGGAGAGGTCGGGTTATGTGGGATTTTTACCCACTAAAACCCCCTCGGTGGCCATCCTCAGTGTATTATTAGAGACCCCGGGCTCTCGTGAGAAATACATACCGGTGTCTCCTTACACTATTCCAGTAAGGTTCATCTCAGCTCTCAACATCTGTCCTCTCTAGGTCGCTCTTGAGATGGTAATAAGTAAGCTACCCGAGCTAATAAGTAGTGGACTGTTAATAAGCTGATAATGATGATAAGAATGTTTTGACGACCCTCGTGGCGCAGTGGTATGCGCAGTGGATCCTCGTTTCGATTCCCTGCAGGGACCATTGAGATTTTCTAAATTGGTCCAGGTCTGACTGGTAAGAGGCTTCAGCCGTGACTAGTTACCAACCTATCGATAAAGACGTACTGTTAGTCTCGGGCCCTCAGTGTTTATAAAAAAAAACACAACACTGGCTAGAAACTAATTTATTATTTATTTATAGTATACTATAATTCTCACAACTTAGACGATTTACTCAAATCACTTTATTTCGCGATTCGCGAGGACCTTCAAAAGGTCTAACGGCGACTTGATGGGCAGGATCTTAGTCTCACTACTAGTCCAGACCGGCGGGCAGAAACCAGGTCCGTAGTCTTGGACAGCAATTTGACTAATTACCAAAACGACTGACTGTTTGAAGCAGAGTTAGGGTTTTTATAGCAAATATATCGCTGACTGGCCATTGACGTCTGTGTCAGTCGATAGTTGCAGGTCAGCGTTATTAATGTAGAATTTAGGGATGTAACAGTACCACCAAGCGATTTAGCGTTCCGGTACTATATAGTGTAGAAACTGAAAGATTTCATCCTATCCATAACAAATTAGTCCGCTTCCATCTTAGATTGTATCATCACTTAACATCAGATGGGCTAAAAAGTAAGCTAGATGTTCGCACGATGTATTTTTGAAGTGAAACTTCTTTATCGGGGTTGGAAAAAAATTTAGTGTAACATTTTTTCGTTACGCGTCACATTTTTCCGTTACGCGCCATCTTTGACTTATGGAAGTGACGTGATAAATATATATATATATATATATGATCAGCAAAATCAAAGAGTTTATTTTAATTCTAATTCCAGTGAATTTCTAAAAAAAGTAAGTAATTACATCTTTTTTTCTAATACTTAGGTGTAATTATGGTATTTATTTTTCCACGTTATTTAAAATTAACCTCAGTTGTTGATTGTATTTTTCAATACACTAACACGTGGGTGTAATTATGGTATCAATTGTTCCTAATACTTGAATGTTGATAAGTTAGTTAGTTTCATTTCTTACGAGTGTACGCTAGTACACGCATACATTTTTTTTTTCAAGAATTGATATACTGAATTATGCTTTTCCGTGCGTGCAGCCGACAGTCATCAGTTTATAAGTTGTTACTGCGTCAAAAGCGCTACATAACGTAGCTAGCGTAGATAGTAAGCAAGGATCAAGCCGTTTCGCTTACCTACTACAAGTATCACAATTGATTATCATTCGCATAATCTGTCTATACATATTTGTCTAGCTCAATGCAGCGGCGACCTAGTCACACGAGTGACACGCCCTCAGTCGCCGCGCTTGTTTGTCACGCTGTCAGTCAGATGTCACGACACACAGATAAGCGACGAGCTAGCGAGCTTTGTACTCTGTGCCGTGACATAAAGTGAAATATAGTGACTGCGATATTTTATACCAAGTTCTGTATAAACTTTTTTAACTAACTCAATACACAGGGCAAATTCTGTGTTTGTCTAGTCATGCGTATTTCCAAAATCAATTAACGATTTCTTATCAGTAAATTGAGTTGCACTTGATGCAACGTACTAGCTTACTTTACTTAGTAAAAACGTTAGTATTTAAAACAGTATACACAAATATTCATTGTTTTTTTTATCGACTACAAGTTGGCCCTTGACTGCTATCACACCTGATGTTAAGTGATGATGCAGTCTAAGGTAAAAGCGGGCTAACTTGTTCGGAGTGAGATGAAAATCCACACCCCTTCGGTTTCTACACAACATCGTACTACGCTAAATCGCTTGGCGATACATGTTTGTCGGTAGGATGGTAACTAGCCACGGCGAAAAGCCTCTCACCAGCTAGACCAAGACAAATTAGGAAAAATTTCATCCCGACCTCCGTCTTATAATTCCACCGCGCATACCACTGCGCCACGGAGGTCGTCAACTGTTTTGTCTATTTAACTTGCAATGAACTGGAACAACCTCAATTGAACCAGATGTTATACAGAGAGACGAATATCTTAGCAAATCATGGATTCAACGTGCGAGTGCCGGGTCCACCACGTGGCAGAGAGAAAAACTCCGAACAGAGTCCAAGACTTGTGACACGAGTGTGGGTTTAAAACAGATCTCTTAGTGACGCGCGTCAACACTCACCTCCTCTGTTCAGGTTATTCTCCCTGCCCAGGCAAATTTGTAACGACCCTACTACAGATCAAGTTATTAGTATAGTACATAGTCAAGAATATGTATCTACTATCACTATTTATTTTCAGTCAGAGTTCAGACTATCTGTCTATACATATTTGTCTAGCTCAATGCAGCGGCGACCTAGTCACACGAGTGACACGCTGTCACTCGCCGCGCTTATTTGTCACGCTGTCAGTCAGATGTCACGACACGCAGATAAGCGACGAGCTAGCGAGTTTTGTACTTTGTGCCGTGACATAAAGTGAAATGGAGTGACTGTGATATTTTTATACATCATTTCTTAGTTAACATTGAAATTAATAAGTAAATAAATACATAGGGTTTTTCTGTTTATATGTTAAAACTTACTCCAAAAGTAAATGGATTTTCTTAAGTAGGTTAAGTTGAGCTTGATGTAATAATACTAAAAAATTGTACTGATTTTAATGCTATTTTTAAAAGTAGTCATGACTTTTCTTTATACGTTTAAAAATAGCACCTTGTAGTAGATAAAAAATGTGAATTTTAACTTTGTCGGTTATCGTGGAAAATGCTTAAATACTTAAAATTATACTAAAGCCAACCTCGATTGAGAATGCTTGTCAACAAACAAATTAAAAATGAAGGTAGAAATCACTAGTCAATTTTTTAAAATTAACTAATTAATGACGAATTCATGACAGTAAATTGGATTAGTGAGCTTAAAACTAATTAATATATTCAATGTCTTTTAAATAAAATTTTTTGAAATAACAAAACATAATTTTAAATTTATTAGGCATAAAATGTGTTGCATTTTCTACCTCCATTTTAAATTTGTTTGTTGACAAGCATTCTCAGTAGAGTTTGGCTCTAGTATAGTAGTAAGTTTTAAAACCCTACCCTACAAATTCAAACATCAAACTACCTTCATTTTCAGCTCTTTTTAAACACATTACCGAAATAAATGAAGCTTAATCCAGTGCTTTTCATATTCCCATTTTCACTAAAATAAACATGGCCGCCTCTCTCCTATTTCTCTCATAACTCTTTAGAATAAATAGATGGAGTAATGAAGAGATGCATTTTAAATTAAAACCTCGATTTTTCGCCATTTTGAAAAAGATCTTTTATAATACAGCCTATTTGAATGGTTCAATACGGGGTCAGGCCTCCCTCTATAGAGAATTTGGAGTTTATACCCATCACGCTGCTACCATGCGGATTTGTGGACATGTGATTAGTTTTGATTTTGTAACGATGTCTATCAAATATTATGCGGATTTGTGGACATGTGATTAGTTTTGATTTTGTAACGAGGTCTATCAGGTATTATGCGGATTTGTGGACATGTGATTAGTTTTGATTTTGTAACGATGTCTATCAGATATTATGCGGATTTGTGGACATGTGATTAGTTTTGATTTTGTAACGATGTCTATCAGATATTAGGCGGATTTGTGGACATGTGATTAGTTTTGATTTTGTAACGATGTCTATCAGATATTATGCGGATTTGTGGACATGTGATTAGTTTTGATTTTGTAACGATGTCTATCAGATATTATGCGGACTTGTGGACATGTGATTAGTTTTGATTTTGTAACGATGTCTATCAGATATTATGCGGATTTGTGGACATGTGACTAGTTTTGATTTTGTAACGATGTCTATCAGATATTATGCGGATTTGTGGACATGTGATTAGTTTTGATTTTGTAACGATGTCTATCAGATATCATGCGGATTTGTGGACATGTGATGCTTCTGGCTGGGGCCGGTGGTTTTCTTTGTTCTCCGAGGCACGGGGCTATAAAACTACCGACTATCAAAAATAACGGAACCGACGGGATTCCAACCCGCGTCTCTTTGGCAATCCAGGACCTATCGCTAGACTACGGCGTCAGACTGACGTCGGTACCAAAATTATTCGATTTGAGCATATTTAAGGGCTAATATAATATTATAAGTTATAGTAGTCGCCCGCGACTTCGCCCGCGTGAGAACCTCTTAGATACCCTTTCAATTTTAAAGACAAACTTTTATATAAAGTGTGCTCATTCCCCGCTACCCCTCTCAATTTAATTTTTTTATAGTTTTCTGTGAAGAAATATCCTCCGTCCCGTCCCATGTACTAAAGATCTACATTTTTGTTAAGTATTGTACGATATTAGAGTACATTAACATTAACAATATATATTTATGGCAAGATGATATGTATAGCTTGATATTAAATTGTCTATTAGTCTCTTGCGTCTAGCTTTCAAAATAAACAAAGATAATTTTACAATTCCACACATCTAGAGACATATCTCGAGATTCGCCCGTTTAAATAAACGAACAAACTCTTCCGCTTTATATTAATAGTAGATATAGATATGGTCTTTTATGGCAAATAAATTGAACAAAGATCGAATTCTCAACTCCAGAGAGAGACGAATATCTTAGCATTCCATGGATTCACCGTGCGGGTGCCGGGTCCATCGCGTGGCTGAGAGAAAAACTCCGAACAGAGCCCGAGACTTGTGACTCGGGTGTAGGTTTAAGGGTACGCTTTGTGACGCGCGTCAACACTCACCTCCTCTGTTCAAGTTATTCTCCCTGCCCAACCATATTCGGAAGGACCCTACTAGTGCAGCTTTGGACACTCGTTCCAATATGGAGCTTACTGCACTTCTAGTAAGGCCAAGGTCTTTTAGCAGGTTGTAGAGAGACTTCGCTGGTATACCCCTCGTACCCACTTCTACCGCGTATAAACTAACCACATAGCCATTTTTGGTTAGTTCATTAGTAAGGTCATAGTATTTATTCACTTTGAATACATGGTCTTTAGGGATGTTTGTTTCCCAAGGCACTGTAAGCTCAACAAGTACTATACGTTTGATTTGTTTGGAAAAAAGAAATATGTCCGGTCTAGATGTCGTAATAGCTAAGTCTTCCGGGATTTTATAGTGCTTTTCATACGTGTCCATTAATATAGTCCAATCAGGAGCAGAGCCCAGAATTGAATAAGGCTTGCTGGTGGAATTTGTACTTGAGCCTGCTTTAACGAAGTTAGTTTGTCTTTTATTCGTCGTCAACCCTTTTTGAGCCCTAGCTACTGAAAGGCTTATAGCTTCACGTATGATTTCTAGTACTCTGTCGTGGCGACGTGAGTAGAGACCCCTGTCCAGGAGCACCTTGCATCCTACCAATAAGTGCCTTGCAGTGCCCACTGCCTCACCACAGGTATAGCAAGATTTTTCCGAGGCTTTTCCCCATCTTACTAGGTTACTCTGATCTGGGAGAGTCAGTTGAAAGGCATTAAGATAAAATTTCAATAAGGCAGGAGACCAATCGTACAGCAAGGCGCGCCACTTCAGAGCCAGAGGGATGCAGAACTCGCCTAAGTTTAACCACTCGTTTTGCATTTCTAGGTTCATGGCATGCACTTTGTAGTTGTCGTCCTCATCTTGTTTAAGAAAAGATTTTATTATGTCTTGGTCTTCCTTTTTACGTCTTGCACCCAACCCGGTTCTATTTACCTGAGCCCCTGCCATAAATTGTTTGTAAAATTGAAGCCTAGAGTCAAGTTTTCCGGCACCCTCGTCTTTAGGAAGTGATGCAACTAGTTCGTCCTGGGACTTAACTAGAATGTGCGTTCTGGTAACCCTGAGGTGTTTATAGAGTTCCGATGGCCTTTTTAGTTTTAACCCAAAATTATTGTAATCTCTGAATAGAGTTGAAGGGTCAGCCGAGAGTGCTAGACCAAACCAAGACTTCAATGTTTTTATGACATTTGCATCTAGTTTTGCCAGATGGGTCCTGCCAATATCATAAACGAGGAATGGCCAAGTCAGACGTGAAGCGAGATAGTTGTCATAGACCCACGCTTTTTTTATATTGTTAATGGGCTGTTGGTCTACCTTATTGAGGTCATTTATGAAGTTATCGACGACTACCTCAAGGGATGGTGTGCGTCCTTTGTAATCAATCTTTCTACCGAGGAACTTAAAAGGCAATGCTTCAGCAATGGTGGTTACACTTTGGCCACTAATTGAGAGACCCGGATCATAAGATGTTAATTTAGTATTTCGTCTCCCCAGACATAGACAGTGACATTTGCTTGGCTTTACCCTCAGCCCACCAGTCCATGAGCAGAACTCATCCACTACATTCAATAGCTCCTGACAATGTTTTGGGTTTCGTGTCAGTAAAGCAAGGTCATCTGCAAAAGCTAAGATGGACTCTGTATATTTATTGTTAATTTTAAACCGATAGCCCCATTTCTTTTCTTGAACAATTAATTTATCTATTAGAATATTGATGACTACATCAAAAGCTATTGTGGATAAGCAGCAACCTTGAAACAGCCCCACATTGTAATGTAGGGGTTTTGAGTACTCATTGTTTATTGCTATGGTGAATTTCAATTTTGAATAATAAGAAGTGATTAAATCAATAACAAATATCAGGAAAATTGTACCACCTCAAGGCGAAAGTCAATAGATCATGCTGGACAGAACCAAACGCATTTTCTAGGTCTATCCAGCAGATCGTAATTTGCCTTTCATATTTTCTAGCCTCTTTGAGACTTTCGCCTAGAAGTGAATTGTGTTCCAGGCAACCAGAAATTCCGGGCAAAAACCCTTTCTGGTGATTAGGCCTGAAATACCTATTGTTTACCATGTGCTTTGTCATTTTTGTTTGCAATATACTGAAAAATAATTTGGAAATAGTATTAGTTAGAGCTATCGGTCTAGTGTCCTTTGGATGAGTTACTTCGACTTTTTTTGGGATGAGGACAAAATCTATCCGTATTATCGTTTCTAACATGTACTCGTAACAGCATATTTACCAAAATGCTGACGCCTATTCAGTAGTATTCGCGTGTCGCGCTTTTTAGAAATTTTGTAATATCTCCGAAACTATATAACTAATTAACATACTGTAACAGGCAAATCTTATCTCTATAATATCCTTGTAATTGTTAAATAATTTACTTTGATAATGATTTAAGTTCAGTTGTATAAATAATGACGTAAACGTAAGCATATGAAATAAACGATTTTTTAAAACACAAAAAGTTCTTTATCTGCCAAAATACAAAAGATAGATATATGCTGTGCCGCGGAAATTTTTGTAGAACTTTTTAAAATACATAAAGTTCCCATACATTGCTTTTAATTATTCTCAAAAGTTAAGGCAGCGTACTCGCATAAAGCCGATTTAACAGATTTTTGCGGTACGACCCGCGCGACCTAAACTGTGATAACTCGGTTAATATATACAATACAAATATAAAATAGCTTATGACACTCACCGATAACGTGGCATTCCACTGGTGAAAGAATTTTTAAAATCGGATCAGTAGTTCCGAAGATTAGCCCCGACAGATCTTTATTTACAAACTTCATCTCTTTATAATATTAGTAACTTACGTTTAGGGGGCAGCTAGGGGCTCGGAAAGAAATGCAACGACACGTAATAATTATTTAATTAATAATTAATTACAATATAATTACTACATGACTAAAGATCAACGATTGATCTTCTACATACTAAAGATCACGATTGATCTTCTACATCCTAGCTAAGCCTAAGGTGACTACCGATCGGCGATCGATCAAGAAGTGATTCTCGTAGGCTCCTAACTTTAAAGGTAGCAGCGGTTCACGTGAGACTTGCATGTACCTCTTGCTGTGTCAGCGCCTCGTGCGACTGGTTCAGTGTGCAGGTTTTTAAGCCATCGCTTACACGGCAGCGTCCTTGACTTGGCTGTACGTAACAAGTTTAGATAAGAAGTAAGTAAGGCAATATTTATTTTCTTAATCTTATTTTTTTTTTAATTCCAAGCGGACGAAGTATTTAATATAGCCTTTGACCAATTTTTTTTTATTTTTTTATCGACTACAAGTTGGCCCTTGACTGCTATCACACCTGATGTTAAGTGATGATGCAATCTAAGATGGAAGCGGGCTAACTTGTTAGGAGTAGGATGAAATCCGAACCCCTATCGGTTTCTATACGACATCGTACCGGAACGCTATATCGCTTGGCGGTACATCTTTGTCGGTAGGGTGGTAACTAGCCACGGCGAAAGCCTCCCACCAGCCAGACCAAGGAAAATTAAGAAAAATCTCAATCTGCCCCGCCGGGAATCGAACCCAGGACCTCCGTCTTATAAATCCACCGCGCATACCACTGCGCCACGGAGGTAGTCAAATTATTAGGTACTTGAAAAACTCATAAACATATAACTGGAATTCTCCTTTTCTGAAGTCGGTTTAACTTGAACACGAACATACAGACACCTCTCGTTTTCGAAAGCCGGTTAAAAAGTTAATTCCGATTTCCAACCACATCAGCAGGACGGCGAAAATGACCTGAAAAACGTAAAAAATAAAAAAAACTCCGACACGGCGAAAATCTAAAGCGATCTTTTCAATTGAAAAGCTGAATTTAAACCGAAAAATTTTGCCAAAAAATATATGATGAACTTTCCTCACGGGTTGAGTAATCTATTCACTTTGTGCGAGCGTTTCATGTTTAGGATAGAGTTCATATGGAATGTACTGGTAGTCTAACTTGGTAATGGGCAAGTGTGAGTCGGACTCGCTTACCAAGGGTTCTGTACATAGGTACATATCGATCTTTGATTACTTAGTTACTTTAAATGTTTACTAATCTAAACTAATAGTCCGCGTGGTCTTTCACCCCTTCTCTTAAGGGAAGGGTACTGATGTTCAGGATACTCAGTGTCCTATATCCTGCCTCGCAGTACGAACTCTAATCGCGCCAAGTTTCATTTGAATTCATTCAGTACTGTCGTCGCGGCTACGTCCTTAGTGAAAGGAGAATGCCAGATCGTAACCCAGAAAGAACACAAATTGTAAATATACTAAAAATATCCTATTATTATATAAATGTTCTACAATAAGTCATTTATACTGTTGGACATCGGAATAAAATTGTGTTAAATAAAGTAATTGAACTCTTTCCTTTTAATTTACACTCTTTACGCATTTTTAAATATGTATTGTTGCACTGGGTTCTAGTCTTTTAAATCGTTTTTATTGTATTTTCATCAACAGTGGGCTCTAAAAAGCAAGTATCCAGAGTCGTTAAGCCTATTTAAAAATGTATTTAAGGAAGCTTTGCGACTGTCATGTCAGTGTGACAACTATACGGAACAACAATACGGAAATGGACGAAAACCAACGTTAGGCTCGTGTCGATACTCCGAGTTCTAGAGCTTTTAAATGTAATCTATATTAAATAGTAAACAAAATGCAATAAAATGATGCATAATACATTGTTGTACAATATGTTTTTATTAGTGGGTCAAAGTCCTATACATTGTCTGGCATTCTCCTTTAGTCTTTTTGGAATAACTTTTTTTTGTTAAGTCCGATCTCTATGAAACAAATCCTTAAGCTTGCCCAGAGCTAAATTTAATCTGTGAATGAAAATCGGTCTAGGAGGCAGTCATAGAGACAAACATATATGGACGAACAGACAAAAATTTTTAAAAAACATTGTTCTGTGTTCTGTATCGAGTACGTCATACATACCAATTTAAAAAAAAGCTTTATGTACAGAATTGACTTCGTTACTATTTACATGTATAGATTATAAATGAGCTAGTAACTTTTTTTTTATTGTAGTAGGTTGTTCTGTTTATACGCGGTGGTAAGCCACCGCGTATAAACAGAACCACTTACCATCGAGTTGACTATATGCTTGGTCTGTCAAATTATGAATAGAAAATAAAAATTTTTAACAAAAAATAGAACCGACTCAAAACGCACTAAAAAGTAAAAAATAACTGTGTCATTTAGTTGCTTTAATTTACTTAAGCATATCTATGAAGTCGGTGCCAGCTAAGTTTAAGGAACCTTTATTGTACGTAGTAAAGCAGTTTGTGGGTTCTAGGTAACGTCCTTGAAAGTAGAAACCTTGCCTGGCACCGACTCCTAGATATGCTTAAGTAAATTAAAGCAACTAAATGACACAGTTATTTTTTACTTTTTAGTGCGTTTTGAGTCGGTTCTATTTTTTGTTAAAAATTTTTATTTCTTACTTTTTAGTGATTTATCGCCACGTACCGTACTCGTACTATACTGTCATAGTATATTATATGACACTAGTAGCCAAAAAGCTACCGATACCGAGTCAAAAACTGAAATCGCTGTAAGCGTGCCTCCAAAATTTGAAGAGTTCCTTCAATTTCCCCAGGATATCATCAGCAGATCCTGACATGAGGACAATAGGACCACCTTGGATGCTTGCCCTTTCTAATAAAAAAAGAATTATCAAAATCGGACAACACTGTAAAAAGTTATGCGTGGTCATACATAAAAAAAAAAAAAAAAAAAAAAAACAAATATACGTGTCGAATTGAGAACCTCCTCCGTTTTTTTTCGTCGGTTAAAAATAGACACAAGTCTTACCACCTACGCCTCAGGTTAATTGTCACAGGATATTTTTAACCGACGAAAAAACTTTTGGTTCTCAATTTGACACGTATGTTTTTTTTTTATGTATGACCACACATAACTTCAATCACGAGGAACTCTTCAAATTTTGGAGACACGCTTACAGCGATTTCGGTTTTTGTCTCGGTATCGGTAGCTTTTTGGCTACGTGTGCCGTATAATATAATATAGTACGAGTACGTTACGTGGCGAGAAATCAGTAAAAAGTAAGAAATAAAAATTTTTAAATAAAAATAGAACCGACTAAAAACGCACTAAAAAGTAAAAAATAGCTAGCCAAGTTTAAGGAATATTTATTTAACGTAGTAAAGCAGTTTGTGGGTTCTAGGTAACGTCCTTAAAGTAGAAACCTTGGCTGGCACCGACTCCTAGATATGCTTAAGTAAATTAAAGCAACTAAATGACACAGTTATTTTTTACTTTTTAGTGCGTTTTGAGTCGGTTCTATTTTTGTTTTGTAACACGTGTTCCTTGCATGTCGTGCGAAGTGCTTATAATAGGTGATGGTTACCACTTAACATGCAGTGTGTTGCGCGCTAAGCAATGCCTGTGACACTGGGTATTGCACGGTTGGCTTACCGTCATCGGGCGAGTAATTGCCTGTCGCAGTAATTAATGACACTGCGACCTTGAGTCTGTGATACTGTCACTGTGACAGTTGTATACGCACTGACTTGAATTGTTGTCACCGTCACCCTGGGTATTATTGACCAATTAAAGAGGATTTTATTATAAACTAGCAGACACCCGCGACTTCGCTCGCGTGGTTAATGATGTGTTGCAATCTTTCAAAAACACCAAAAATGAAACGAAAATTACTTAACCCGTTGTTCTATTTTATTTAGAAAACGTTTTTATGGGAAATAGAAAAGCGCTGATTTGAGGGTTTCCCGGCAATTATTCAAAGTTTTCTCACCTTTTAAACCTTCCCTAGACCTCCACGAAAATTTCAAGACAAGAGTTCTCGAGTTTTAGCGAGACTAACGAACAGCAATTCATTTTTATATATATATAGACTAGTGGACCCGTATGGATAGTGGATTATACACTAGTGGTCACCCGCGTGGACTCAACCCGTCTCCTAAGGGAACGGTATATATTTTCGGGATACATATTGTCCTATATATATGGATATATATAAGTGAATAAATATTATGACCTTACTAATGAACTAACCAAAAATGGCTATGTGGTTAGTTTATACGCGGTAGAAGTGGGTGCGAGGGGTATACCAGCGAAGTCTCTCTACAACCTGCTAAAAGACCTTGGCCTTACTAGAAGTGCAGTAAGCTCCATATTGGAACGAGTGTCCAAAGCTGCTCTAGTAGGGTCCTTTCGAATTTGGTTAGGCAGGGAGAATAACTTGAACAGAGGAGGTGAGTGTTGACGCGCGTCAATAAGGGTACCCTTAAACCTACGTTCGCAACCTACGGTCACAAGTCTCGGGCTCTGTTCGGAGTTTTTCTCTCAGCCACGCGATGGACCCGGCACCCGCACGGTGAATCCATGGAATGCTAAGATATCGTCTCTTCCTCGTAGTATGACCTGTAATCGCGCCAAGTTTCATTTGAATTCGATCAGTACTTTCGTCGCGGCTACGTCCTTAGTGTCAGTTTATTTGCAATAACTTTTTTTCTTTCGTCCGATCTCCATGAAACAAAGCCTAAAGCCTGCCCAAAGCTAAGTTTAATTCATCTGTGAAAACCGTATAAAAATCAAAAAAAAAATATAATATTAATAAAATTAAAAAAAAAACGTTGTTTTGTGGTCTGTATCGTGTGTAATAATATTCTTACTTTCACTTACTTTTTTTTTTAATATTTAATGGACAGAATTGACTCCGGTACCATTTTTAATCGACGAAAAAATATGGAGGAGGTTCTCAATTGGACACGTATATGTTTTTTATGTATGACCACGCATATGTTTTTACAGAGTAGTCCGATTTTGATAATTATTTTTTGTTAGAAAGGGTTCACTTCCAATATGGTCCCATAATCATCATGTTAGGATCTGATGATGCCATCATGGGAAAATCGAAGGACCTTTTCAAATTTTATAAGCACACTTGCAGCGACTTTGGATATTTTATTTATTTATTTATTTTAAGTTACATTTCCATTACAATTAGACTTATATATAAATAATTTATAATGGAACCCTGTGAGGGTGTCGTGACTTGTAGAGAGGTGGACTTATTTTTTATCATTTACAAAGTCATTTATTTTATAATATGCTTTTTCGAATAAAACATTTTTTAACGATGGTATAAAGTCATTAAATTTTGCTTTTTCTTTAATGTAGGCTGGTAGCTTATTATATATTTTTATGCACATTGCGTGTGGGCCGGTGCAATGTATTTTCAAATTTCGATTTTGGTAGCATTAAATTATGAATATTTAATGAATAGTTAAATTATTTGTCTAAGTGTCAGTAGCTTTTTGGCTACAAGTGCCGTATACTCTAATAGTATAGTACAAGTAGGTTACGTGGCGATAAACCACTAAAAGTAAGAAATAAAAAAATTTAACCGACTTCAAAACGCTCTAAAAATTAAAAAAATAACTGCATCATTTAGTTGCTTTAATTTACTTAAGCATTTCTATGAAGTCGGTGCCAGCAAAGGTTTCTACTTTAAGAACGTTACCTATAACCCACGAGGTTTTATAACATTAGGTATATATAAATAAATAATAGTCGTATTATCTTTTTTTTTGTGTTAACCTATTTATTAGTGAGCTTTTTTTTTGTTACAAGTTGGCCCTTGACTGCTATCACACCTGATGTTAAGTGATGATGCAGTCTAAGATGAAAGCGGGCTAACTTGTTAGGAGTGGGACGATAATCCACACCCCTTTCGGTTTCTACACGACATCGTACCGGATCGCTAAATCGCTTGGCGATACGTCTTTGTCGGTAGAGTTTAAACTAGACGAAGCCTCTCCAAACCTGGATGAATTTATAAAATCTCAAGCGGCCCATCCAGGAATCTAACCCTTGACCTCTGTTTTATAAGGAGGTCTAATTCGGTAACATAAGGTTAAAACAGGCTGGTAATTATTCAATATTTCCACTGGCTAGGGACCGGGTCGTAGGTTCGATTCCCGCTCGTTTAACGATAACAATAAAAGCCTACCTTCTGTGACTGCTTACCATTTAGCACCCCATATAATATTCATTACTACCCGGCCGCCATTAACCATATTACACAAATATAATTAGAACAAAAAATGAGCTCAAAAAATAATATTTCGTGACTTTATTGCGCGGCGTGACACGAGGATCAATTGGGGATGTGACACAGACGATGCTATGTATATCTTTAGCATATTTTTCAAATCCCATACCAATATATCTCTGATTTGTGAATTTTTGTAAAAAATTTTAACAAAAAATAGAACCGACTCAAAACGCACTAAAAAGTAAAAAATAACTGTCATTTAGTTGCTTTAATTTACTTAAGCATATCTATGAAGTCGGTGCCAGCAAGTTTAAAAATTTAAGAAACATTAATTTAACGTAGTAAAGCAGTTTGTGGGATCTAGGTAATGTGCTTAAAGTAAAAACCTTGGCTGGCACCGACTCCTAGATATGCTTAAGTAAATTAAAGCAACTAAATGACGCAGTTATTTTTAACCGACGAAAAAAAACGGAGGAGGTTCTCAATTCGACACGTATATTTGTTTTTTTTTTTTTTTTTTATGTATGACCACGCATAACTTTTTACAGTGTTGTCCGATTTAAATAATTCTTTTTTTATTAGAAAGGGCATACATCCAAGGTGGTCCCATTGTCCTCATGTTAGGATCTGCTGATGATATCCTGGGGAAATTGAAGGAACTCTTCAAATTTTGGAGGCACGCTTATAGCGATTTCGGTTTTTAACTCGGTATCGGTAGCTTTTTGGCTACTAGTGCCATATAATATACTATGACAGTATAGTACGAGTACGTTACGTGGCGATAAATCACTAAAAAGTAAGAAATAAAAATTTTTAACAAAAAATAGAACCGACTCAAAACGCACTAAAAAGTAAAAAATAACTGCATCATTTAGTTACTTTAATTTACCTAAGCATTTCTATGAAGTCGGTGCCAGCCAAGGTTTCTACTTTAAGGACGCTACCTATAACCCACGAAGTATTTTGCTACTTCGTTAAATAAACGTTCCTAAAAATTGGATGGCATAACGCATTTATTTTTTACTTTTTAGTGCGTTTTGAAGTCGGTTAAATTTTCTATTATTTTTATTTATATGAACCAAATTTGATTGATCGACCCTACCGGGTATCGAACCTAGGACCTTATTATAAATCCACCGCGCATACCACAGCGCCATGGACAAAGGCGGTATATATAAATAAATAATAGTCGTATTATCTTTTTTTTTTGTGTTAACCTATTTATTAGTGAGCTTTTTTTTATCGACTACAAGTTGGCCCTTGACTGCTATCACACCTGATGTTAAGTGATGATGCAGTCTAAGATGAAAGCGGGCTAACTTGTTAGGAGTGGGACGAAAATCCACACCCCTTTCGGTTTCTACACGACATCGTACCGGATCGCTAAATCGCTTGGCGATACGTCTTTGTCGGTAGAGTTTAAACTAAACGAAGCCTCTCCAAACCTGGATGAATTTATAAAATCTCAAGCGGCCCAGCCAGGAATCTAACCCTTGAGCTCTGATTTATAAGGAGGTCTAATTCGGTAACATAAGGTTAAAGCAGGCTGGTAATTATTCAACATTTCCACTGGCTAGGGACCGGTCGTAGCTTCGATTCCCGCTCGTTTAACGATAACAATAAAAGCCTACCTTCTGTGACTGCTTACCATTTAGCACCCCATATAATATTCATTACTACCCGGCCGCCATTAACCATATTACACAAATATAATTAGAACAAAAACTATGCTCAAAAAATAATATTTCGTGACTTTATTGCGCGGCGTGACACGAGGATCAATTGGGGATGTGACACAGACGATGCTATGTATATCTTTAGCATATTTTTCAAATCCCATACCAATATATCTCTGATTTGTGAATTTTTGTAAAAAATTTTAACAAAAAATAGAACCGACTCAAAACGCACTAAAAAGTAAAAAATAACTGTCATTTAGTTGCTTTAATTTACTTAAGCATATCTATGAAGTCGGTGCCAGCAAGTTTAAAAATTTAAGAAACATTAATTTAACGTAGTAAAGCAGTTTGTGGGATCTAGGTAATGTGCTTAAAGTAAAAACCTTGGCTGGCACCGACTCCTAGATATGCTTAAGTAAATTAAAGCAACTAAATGACGCAGTTATTTTTAACCGACGAAAAAAAACGGAGGAGGTTCTCAATTCGACACGTATATTTGTTTTTTTTTTTTTTTTTTTTTTTATGTATGACCACGCATAACTTTTTACAGTGTTGTCCGATTTAAATAATTCTTTTTTTATTAGAAAGGGCATACATCCAAGGTGGTCCCATTGTCCTCATGTTAGGATCTGCTGATGATATCCTGGGGAAATTGAAGGAACTCTTCAAATTTTGGAGGCACGCTTATAGCGATTTCGGTTTTTAACTCGGTATCGGTAGCTTTTTGGCTACTAGTGCCATATAATATACTATGACAGTATAGTACGAGTACGTTACGTGGCGATAAATCACTAAAAAGTAAGAAATAAAAATTTTTAACAAAAAATAGAACCGACTCAAAACGCACTAAAAAGTAAAAAATAACTGTGTCATTTAGTTGCTTTAATTTACTTAAGCATATCTAGGAGTCGGTGCCAGCCAAGGTTTCTACTTTCAAGGACGTTACCTAGAACCCACAAACTGCTTTACTACGTAAAATAAATGTTCCTTAAACTTGGCTGGCACCGACTTCATAGATATGCTTAAGTAAATTAAAGCAACTAAATGACACAGTTATTTTTTACTTTTTAGTGCGTTTTGAGTCGGTTCTATTTTTTGTTAAAAATTTTTATTTACTTTTTAGTGCGTTTTGAGTCGGTTCTATTTTTTGTTAAAAATTTTTATTTATTACTTTTTAGTGATTTATCGCCACGTAACGTACTCGTACTATACTGTCATAGTACGACACTTGTAGCCGAAATTTACACTAAAACCGAAATCGCTGCAAGTGTGCCTATAAAATTTGAAGAGTTCCTTCAATTTTCCCTGGATATCATCATCTGATCCTAACATGATGACAATGGGACCACCTTGGAAGTGTACCCTTTCTAATAAAAAGAGAATTATCAAAATCGGACAACCCTGTAAAAAGTTATACGTGGTCATACATAAAAAAATATATATACGTGTCGAATTGAGAACCTCCTCCGTTTTTTTTTGTCGGTTAAAAATGAAACGTGTATTAAAGCAACTCTATACAGACAATAATGAAAATAAAGGGGGTAGTCAGCGATATTATAGCTATCAGTGGTAAGCCCGGTAAGGTTAACCCCCCAGTCGCGTGTTGCTATCGGTTGAACTCGACCCCGCGGGGGAAATATGAACATTAACACCCCCGAATACGTCTCTCTTACAACCTTACGTTTTATCTACTATAAGTTGACCCTTGACTGCTATCACACCTGATGTTAAGTGATGATGCGATCTAAGATGGAAGCGGGCTAACTTGTTAGGCATATAAAATCCACACCCCTTTGGTTTCTACACGACATCGTACCGGAACGCTTAACGCTTGGCGGCACGTCTTTGTTGGTAGGGTGGTAACTAGCCACGGCGAAAGCTTCCCACCAGCCAGATTGTAACAAATAAAGAAAAATCTCAATCTGTTCCATCGGTAATCGAACCCGGGACCTCCATCTTATAAATCCACCGTGCAAACCACTCCGCGCCACGGAGGCCGTCGGTAACCTGCGCGCGAGAGCGTCACATTGTTTTTGTGAAAGTTCTGTACCTACTCTTTATTGCATTTTTGCGGAATGCTTTAAATTCTTGTTGTCTGTTTGTCTGTCCGCACTTATATGTTCCATTACAACTCGCAAACCGCTTGGCCAATCCCCGATATGATGATATATCCTTATAGGGTAAAGTCTGACGAGTGGTCTTAGCTACTTCCGGTTGACCCAGGTGATAACCGGAAGTGTGTGTAAATTGCGAAAAACAGTCTAACAGTGGTGTGTTAAAAAATTTTGTTTAATTATTATTATGGCATTTATAAATTGCATATAAACATTACCTGGCCCCTAATTATACTATTCGGCCAAAAGTGGATGACAAAATCGTGAAACGTAGACGATTTAACGATCTGGTCAAACGATCTAGCTTGTAATGAATAAAAATTTTTTAAATAAAAATAGAACCGACTCAAAACGCACTAAAACGTAAAAAATAACTGTGTCATTTAGTTGCTTTAATTTACTTAAGCATATCTATGAAGTCGGTGCTAGCCAAGTTTAAGGAACATTTATTTTACGTAGTAAAGTAGTTTGTGGGTTCTAGGTAACGCCCTTGAAGTAGAAATCTTGGCTGGCACCGACTCCTAGATAGAGAGAGAGACGAATATCTTAGCATTCCATGGATTCACCGTGCGGGTGCCGGGTCCATCGCGTGGCTGAGAGAAAAACTCCGAACAGAGCCCGAGACTTGTGACTCGGGTGTAGGTTTAAGTGAGTGTTGACGCGCGTCACAAAGGGTACCCCCTTTGTGACGCGCGTCAACACTCACCTCCTCTTTCTCTTTTCTTTCTCCTCTGTCTTTAGGGATGTTTGTTTCCCACGGCACTGTAAGCTCGACAAGTACTATACGTTTAATTTGTTTGGAAAAAAGAAATATGTCCGGTCTAGATGTCGTAATAGCTAAGTCTTCCGGGATTTTATAGTGCTTATCATACGTGTCCGTTAATATAGTCCAATCAGGAGCAGAGCCCAGAATTGAATAAGGCTTGCTGGTGGAATTTGTACTTGAGCCTGCTTTAACGAAGTTAGTTTGTCTTTTATTCGTCGTCAACCCTTTTTGAGCCCTAGCTACTGAAAGGCTTATAGCCTCACGTATGATTTCTAGTACTCTGTCGTGGCGGCGTGAGTAGAGACCCCTGTCCAGGAGCACCTTGCATCCTACCAATAAGTGCCTTGCAGTGCCCACTGCCTCACCACAGGTATAGCAAGATTTTTCCGAGGCTTTTCCCCATCTTACTAGGTTACTCTGATCTGGGAGAGTCAGTTGAAAGGCATTAAGATAAAATTTTAATAAGGCAGGAGACCAATCATACAGCAAGGCGCGCCACTTCAGAGCCAGAGGGATGCAGAACTCGCCTAAGTTTAACCACTCGTTTTGCATTTCTAGGTTCATGGCATGCACTTTGTAGTTGTCATCCTCATCTTGTTTAAGAAAAGATTTTATTACGTCTTGGTCTTCCTTTTTACGTCTTGCACCCAACCCGGTTCTATTTACCTGAGCCCCTGCCATAAATTGTTTGTAAAATTGAAGCCTAGAGTCAAGTTTTCCGGCACCCTCGTCTTTAGGAAGTGATGCAACTAGTTCGTCCTGGGACTTAACTAGAATGTGCGTTCTGGTAACCCTGAGGTGTATATAGAGTTCCGATGGCCTTTTTAGTTTTAACCCAAAATTATTGTAATCTCTGAATAGAGTTGATGGGTCAGCCGAGAGTGCTAGACCAAACCAAGACTTCAATGTTTTGCATTAAACATTTGCATCAATGTTTTGCATTAAACATTTGCAGCAAGAATTCAATGTTAAACATTTGCATCTAGTTTTGCCAGATGGGTTCTGCCAATATCATAAACGAGGAATGGCCAAGTCAGACGTGAAGTGAGATAGTTGTCATAGACCCACGCTTTTTTTATATTGTTAATGGGCTGTTGGTCTACCTTATTGAGGTCATTTATGAAGTTATCGACGACTACCTCAAGGGATGGTGTGCGTCCTTTGTAATCAATCTTTCTACCGAGGAACTTAAAAGGCAATGCTTCAGCAATGGTGGTTACACTTTGGCCACTAATAGAGAGACCCGGATCATAAGATGTAAATTTAGTATTTCGTCTCCCCAGACATAGACAGTGACATTTGCTTGGCTTTACCCTCAGCCCACCAGTCCATGAGCAGAACTCATCCACTAAATTCAATAGCTCCTGACAGTGTTTTGGGTTTCGTGTCAGTAAAGCAAGGTCATCTGCAAAAGCTAAGATGGACTCTGTATATTTATTGTTGATTTTAAACCGATAGCCCCATTTCTTTTTTCTTAAGTAAATTAAAGCAACTGAATGATACAGTTATTTTGTACTTTTTAATGCGTTTTGAGTCGGTTGTATTTTTATTTAAAAAATTTATTTCTTACTTTTTAGTGATTTATCGCCACGTAAAGTTCTCGTACTATACTCTGTGTACTGTATAATATACTATATATTATACGGCACTTGTAGCCAAAAAGCTACCGATACCGAGACAAAAACCGAAATCGCTGTAAGCGTGCCTCCAAAATTGGAAGAGTTCCTTCAATTTCCCCAGGACATCATCATCAGATCCTAACATGATGACAATGGGACCACCTTGGAAGTGTGCCCTTTCTAATAAAAAAAGAATTAAAGAATTATCAAAATCGGACAACTCTGTAAAAAGTTATGCGTGGTCAAAAATAAATTTTTTTTCGTCACTTAAAAAGTAATAATAATGTCCGTTATAATTGAAATATGTAAATACTAGAGGACGCTCGTGGTTTCGCCTGCGTAGTGATCGTTCCCATAGAAACTTCGGGATTAAATGTGATCTATTCTGTTTTGTAAGCTATATTATTGTAAAGTTTTATCAAAATCAATTCAGTAGTGTTTACGTGAAAGAGTAACAAACATACAAACTTAAAAATTCAAAATTCAAAAAAAAAATTCAAAATCGTTTATTTCAAGTAGGCTTATTACAAGCACTTTTGAAACGTCAAATTGGACTATTTGTAGTGACTCTACCACCGGCTCGGAAGGCAGGCCCTGTTGAGAAGAGCCGGCAAGAAACTCAACAGTTGCTCTTTTTATAATATTATCAATTTTACAAAATTAAGTGTGTTGTTACATAAAGTTATTTATTTTACTTCCTGTGTGAAGTTGAAAGCCTATCCAATTGCCTTTGAACATCTTTGTCATTTAAAAATTCATCGATAGTATAATAACCCTGACTCAGTAAGTAAGTTTTAATACATTGCTTAAACTTATGCAATGGCAGATCTAAAACTGAATTGGGCATCTTGTTGTAGAAGAGTACACCCAATCCTACGAAAGATTTTAATTATAATATATATAATTATAATATTAGTAAGCATTGCAATTATATAAATCAACAGACAGACTAAATTAACATACGCAACTTAATAATTAATAAATCAAACATCAAGGCAGCCATTTCCTCGTTAAGTCAGTGTGTTCAATTATAAAATACGTTAATATTTGTGCTCTCATTAAATACTCTTGTATCGCGTAGTATCGCTCTAACAAAGGAAGCACCACCACGCATGCGCGGCCCGAGCGGGACGGACGACCGGTCGAAGCCATTGCTAGCGACGGGTGCGAGCGAGACAGTTGCGCACATAAATTTCATAATAGTAATTAGGTAGGGAACTCTGTAGATGTTTATTTTTTTTTTGTGTGTTTATTGTTGTGGGTTATTGGGGTAATTAATTTGGTTTTTTATGCTTTTTGGTAACTAGATGTGGCGGGCATGAGGTGTTTGCTTAGGGTAAGCATTAAGTATATCAAGTTAAAATATCATTATCAGCCTATTAACGATGGCCTCTGTGGCGAAATGGTATATGCAGTGGCATTTATAAGATGAAGGTCCTAGCTTCGATTCCCGGCTAGGCCGATAAAGATTTTCTATAAAATTATCCTGGTCAGATCAGGGAGCCAGCCAGAATTCCAGCTACTTTTACGAGAGCAGTCATAATGATGACTGACTTGACAGCTTGTGACGACCTCCGTGGCACAGTAGCGTGTGCGGTGGATTTATAAGACGGAGGTTCTGGGTTCGATCCCCGGCGGGGCAGATTGAGGTTTTTTTTAACTTGTCATGGCCTGGCTGGTGGGAGGCTTTCGCCATGAGTAGTTACCACCCTATCAACAAAGACGTACCACCAAACGATTTAGCGTTCCGTTACTATGTCGTGTAGAAACCGAAAGGGGTGTGAATTTCATCCAACTCCTAACAAGTTAGCCCGCTTCCATCTTAGATTGCATCATCACTTAACTTCAGGTGTGATAGCAGTCAAGGGCCATATTGTAGTCAAAAAAAAAGCTTCTGTGGCGCAGTGGTATGCACATTTTTGAGATGAAGGTTAAATTCCTGGCTTGACAGATAAAGGTTGTCTAAAGTGATCCAGGTATAGCTGGTGGCTCCTGTCAGACCAGACCAGCCAGAAATATATACTTTTACGAACGGTTTGCTGCTCGCCGTTTTGCACTTAAGGTTAATATAAGGTTTATATCTATAACTTAATTTTTCTTTAAGAGCCTGTATAAAGGTTCAGAGTCACTCAGCGGGCGATGGAACGAGCAATGCTCGGAGTATCTCTGCGTGATCCAATCAGAAATGAGATCCGCAGAAGAACCAAAGCAAGCGACGTAGCTCAGTGAGTCGCGGAACTAAAGTGGCAATGGGCGGGGCATAACAACAGCTGATGTACTTTGGGAGCCCAAGGTGCTAGAATGGCAACCCCGCACTAGAAATCGCAGTGTTTGGTAACCGACGTAGCTCAGCGAGTCGCAGAACTGAAGTGGCAATGGGAGGCACGTGGTTCCAACAGCTGATGTACTTTGGGAGCCCAAGGTGCTAGAATGGCAACCCCGCACTAGAAATCGCAGTGTTTGGTAACCGACGTAGCTCAGCGAGTCGCAGAACTGAAGTGGCAATGGGAGGCACGTGGTTCCAACAGCTGATGTACTTTGGGAGCCCAAGGTGCTAGAATGGCAACCCCGCACTAGAAATCGCAGTGTTTGGTAACCGACGTAGCTCAGCGAGTCGCAGAACTGAAGTGGCAATGGGAGGCACGTGGTTCCAACAGCTGATGTACTTTGGGAGCCCAAGGTGCTAGAATGGCAACCCCGCACTAGAAATCGCAGTGTTTGGTAACCGACGTAGCTCAGCGAGTCGCAGAACTGAAGTGGCAATGGGAGGCACGTGGTTCCAACAGCTGTTGTACTTTGGGAGCCCAAGGTGCTAGAATGGCAACCCCGCACTAGAAATCGCAGTGTTTGGTAACCGACGTAGCTCAGCGAGTCGCAGAACTGAAGTGGCAATGGGAGGCACGTGGTTCCAACAGCTGATGTACTTTGGGAGCCCAAGGTGCTAGAATGGCAACCCCGCACTAGAAATCGCAGTGTTTGGTAACCGACGTAGCTCAGCGAGTCGCAGAACTGAAGTGGCAATGGGAGGCACGTGGTTCCAACAGCTGATGTACTTTGGGAGCCCAAGGTGCTAGAATGGCAACCCCGCACTAGAAATCGCAGTGTTTGGTAACCGACGTAGCTCAGCGAGTCGCAGAACTGAAGTGGCAATGGGAGGCACGTGGTTCCAACAGCTGATGTACTTTGGGAGCCCAAGGTGCTAGAATGGCAACCCCGCACTAGAAATCGCAGTGTTTGGTAACCGACGTAGCTCAGCGAGTCGCAGAACTGAAGTGGCAATGGGAGGCACGTGGTTCCAACAGCTGATGTACTTTGGGAGCCCAAGGTGCTAGAATGGCAACCCCGCACTAGAAATCGCAGTGTTTGGTAACCGACGTAGCTCAGCGAGTCGCAGAACTGAAGTGGCAATGGGAGGCACGTGGTTCCAACAGCTGATGTACTTTGGGAACCCAAGGTGCTAGAATGGCAACCCCGCACTAGAAATCGCAGTGTTTGGTAACCGACGTAGCTCAGCGAGTCGCAGAACTGAAGTGGCAATGGGAGGCACGTGGTTCCAACAGCTGATGTACTTTGGGAGCCCAAGGTGCTAGAATGGCAACCCCGCACTAGAAATCGCAGTGTTTGGTAACCGACGTAGCTCAGCGAGTCGCAGAACTGAAGTGGCAATGGGAGGCACGTGGTTCCAACAGCTGATGTACTTTGGGAGCCCAAGGTGCTAGAATGGCAACCCCGCACTAGAAATCGCAGTGTTTGGTAACCGACGTAGCTCAGCGAGTCGCAGAACTGAAGTGGCAATGGGAGGCACGTGGTTCCAACAGCTGATGTACTTTGGGAGCCCAAGGTGCTAGAATGGCAACCCCGCACTAGAAATCGCAGTGTTTGGTAACCGACGTAGCTCAGCGAGTCGCAGAACTGAAGTGGCAATGGGAGGCACGTGGTTCCAACAGCTGATGTACTTTGGGAGCCCAAGGTGCTAGAATGGCAACCCCGCACTAGAAATCGCAGTGTTTGGTAACCGACGTAGCTCAGCGAGTCGCAGAACTGAAGTGGCAATGGGAGGCACGTGGTTCCAACAGCTGATGTACTTTGGGAGCCCAAGGTGCTAGAATGGCAACCCCGCACTAGAAATCGCAGTGTTTGGTAACCGACGTAGCTCAGCGAGTCGCAGAACTGAAGTGGCAATGGGAGGCACGTGGTTCCAACAGCTGATGTACTTTGGGAGCCCAAGGTGCTAGAATGGCAACCCCGCACTAGAAATCGCAGTGTTTAGTAACCGACGTAGCTCAGCGAGTCGCAGAACTGAAGTGGCAATGGGAGGCACGTGGTTCCAACAGCTGATGTACTTTGGGAGCCCAAGGTGCTAGAATGGCAACCCCGCACTAGAAATCGCAGTGTTTGGTAACCGACGTAGCTCAGCGAGTCGCAGAACTGAAGTGGCAATGGGAGGCACGTGGTTCCAACAGCTGATGTACTTTGGGAGCCCAAGGTGCTAGAATGGCAACCCCGCACTAGAAATCGCAGTGTTTGGTAACCGACGTAGCTCAGCGAGTCGCAGAACTGAAGTGGCAATGGGAGGCACGTGGTTCCAACAGCTGATGTACTTTGGGAGCCCAAGGTGCTAGAATGGCAACCCCGCACTAGAAATCGCAGTGTTTGGTAACCGACGTAGCTCAGCGAGTCGCAGAACTGAAGTGGCAATGGGAGGCACGTGGTTCCAACAGCTGATGTACTTTGGGAGCCCAAGGTGCTAGAATGGCAACCCCGCACTAGAAATCGCAGTGTTTGGTAACCGACGTAGCTCAGCGAGTCGCAGAACTGAAGTGGCAATGGGAGGCACGTGGTTCCAACAGCTGATGTACTTTGGGAACCCAAGGTGCTAGAATGGCAACCCCGCACTAGAAATCGCAGTGTTTGGTAACCGACGTAGCTCAGCGAGTCGCAGAACTGAAGTGGCAATGGGAGGCACGTGGTTCCAACAGCTGATGTACTTTGGGAGCCCAAGGTGCTAGAATGGCAACCCCGCACTAGAAATCGCAGTGTTTGGTAACCGACGTAGCTCAGCGAGTCGCAGAACTGAAGTGGCAATGGGAGGCACGTGGTTCCAACAGCTGATGTACTTTGGGAGCCCAAGGTGCTAGAATGGCAACCCCGCACTAGAAATCGCAGTGTTTGGTAACCGACGTAGCTCAGCGAGTCGCAGAACTGAAGTGGCAATGGGAGGCACGTGGTTCCAACAGCTGATGTACTTTGGGAGCCCAAGGTGCTAGAATGGCAACCCCGCACTAGAAATCGCAGTGTTTGGTAACCGACGTAGCTCAGCGAGTCGCAGAACTGAAGTGGCAATGGGAGGCACGTGGTTCCAACAGCTGATGTACTTTGGGGGCCCAAGGTGCTAAGTGGACAGACGACATCAAACGTGTCACAGTTAGCCGCTGGCTGCAGTTAGTTTAGGATCCTTGTTTGAAAGTTTGAAAGTTTCTGCAAAAGGCCTATTGTCCAGCTGTGGATGATCATCAGCTGTTAATGATGATGATGATGATACTTCATGATGATCACACTTGTAATTACTTTCAAATATAAGGATTTTTGAACCTCAACTTTAATTCTTCTGCAAATCATTTCTGATTGGATCACGTAGAGATAGTCTGAGCATCGCTGTTGACCTAATTGTTATAAATAGTTAATAATTTATTTATAATAATTAATTTAGTTACATTTTTAATTAAAACTTTAATTTAATTTTAATGGCTACAAGTTGGCCCTTAACTGCTGTCACACCTGATGTTAAGTGATGATGCAATCTAAGATGGAAGCAGGCTAAGTTGTTAGGAGTAGGATGAAAATCCACACCCCTATCGAATTTGGAATTGAACCCAGGACTTCCGTCTTATAAATCCACCGCGCATACCAGTGTGCCACGGAGGTCATCATACTGCAAAATAAAATAAAATTATGTACATAAAATCAGAAATATATTAATTTGAGTTGTTTTTGTTTACTAATGCATGTTAGGTTTACCAATAAGTAGGTTTACATTTTAACATTTAGGTTTTAATAATTAAAAAAATTTTAAATAAAAATAGAACCGACTCAAAACGCACTAAAAAGTAAAAAATTACTGTGTCATTTAGTTGCTTCAATTTACTTAAGCATATCTATGAAGTTGGTGCCAGCAAGTTTAGGTAACCTTTATTTAACGTAGTAAAGCAGTTTGTGGGTTCTAGGTAACGTCCTTAAAGTAGAAACCTTGACTGGCACCGACTCCTAGATATGCTTAAGTAAATTAAAGCAATTCAATGACACAGTTATTTTTTACTTTTTAGTGCGTTTTGAGTCTATTGCGGTTCTATTTTTATTTAAAAAATTTTATTTCTTACTTTTTAGTGATTTATTGCCACGTAACGTATTCGTACTATACTGTCATAGTATAGGCACTAGAAGCCAAAAAGCTACCGATACCGAGACAAAAACCGAAATCGCTGTAAGCGTGCTGACAAAATTTGAAGAGTTCCTTCGATTTCCCCAGGATATCATCATCAGATCCTAACATGATGACAATGGGACCACCTTGGAAGTATGCTCTTTATAATAAAAAAAGAATTATCAAAATCGGACAACTCTGTAAAAAGTTATGCGTGGTCATACATATTATATAAAAAAAAAGAAAAAAATATATACGTGTCGAATTGAGAACCTCCTCCGTTTTTTTTCGTTGGTTAAAAAGTAATAACAAAAGAGCTTTTAACTATTCATAATGAACTTCTACAAAGTAATGCCTACTTGTATTCAATACTAAATTGTCGTTTCTCGTTTGTTTCAGACGGTCCCGCCAGTGCTAAACAGAACAAGGAACTATCAGGTGTGATAATAATTATTATTTTATACTATACTAGCATCCCCCGCGGCATCCCCCGAGTAGTGCCTGTCCCCGTGGTAATATCTGGATACAACTTACCCTGTGTCACTCATGCGTCTGGCTATCATACACAAAAGTGTGATAATAATTATCTATATAAATAAAAAAAAGACGTGTGGCACTCGGAGACTACCGCGGTGAAGCTATTGCATAGCATTTTTATCAACTTATGTTTATCTACCGACGTCATCGGGACCGTGGCCTGGCGGTAAGGCGCTCTAAGTGCCTGAATTGCCAGAGAGACGCGGGTTCGAATCCCGTCGGTTCGGCAATTTTTTTTTATAAGCGTGATATTGCAAAAAGTCATTAATTTAAAAAAAAATTACTTTTTGAAATATCACGCTTGAAAGAATAAAAAATTTGGAACCGACGGGATTCGAACCCGTGTCTCTCTGGCAATCCGGGCACTTATAGCGCCTTACCGCTAAGCCACGTTCCCCGATGACGTCATTGCCGAAATTGTGCTTTTGATATTACGTTTTTGATACTCAGGGGGTGTTAGGTTTTTTCGTTACGGAATTTCTGTATTCGGTCTCCACGCTCAAGGCCCGCGATAAAAGCTATGCAATAGCTTAATAACTATCAGATAGATGATAGTAACCGGGATCGTTCATCGTGCTCTCCGAGGCACGGGGGTGTAACACCACCAACTTCCCGACACCGGGCTTGAAATGTACTGAAAAGGAGAATGCCAGACAATGTATAGGACTTTAACCCACTAATAAAAACATATTGTACAACAATGCATATTATGCATCTTTTTATTGCATTTTTTTAACTATTTAATATAGATTACATTTAAAAGCTCTAGAACTCGGAGTATTCGACACGAGCCTAACGTTGGTTATCGTCCATTTCCGTATTGTTGTTCCGTATAGTTCACTGACATGACAGTCACAAAGCTTCATTAAATACATTTTTAAACAGGCTCTGGATACCAGTCTTATAGTGCCCACTTTTCATGAAAATATAATAAAAACGATTTCAAAGACTAAAACCCAGTGCAACATTAAGGATTAAAAAATGCATAAGGAGTGTAAACTAAAAGGGAATAGTTTAATTACTTTTTTTAACAGAATTTTATTCCGAAGTCCAACAGTAAAAATGGCTTATTGTAAAACATTTATACAATAATAGGATATTTTTAGTATATTTACAATTTGTGTTCTTTCTGGGTTAGGATCCACCCACCCACATAGGTTTACCGTTGGTACTAGGCAGGGTTAAGAGAATACTAGTCTCTTACGCCCATATCACAAATAGAACAACAGATCACAATAAAATTATTATTATAAAAACAAAAACCCCGACTGCATAGAAGTTATAAACTGAAAAGAGAAATAGGGACAAAATACTTTAACCTGCGGGGAAAGAAAGATCTACCAAAACTACGGTTGTCCCCGCCTGCAGCACCATAAAGTATTTAGAATTTTATACAGATATAGTGATCCTTGTTTTCCTCTTTTCAGTTCATAACTAATATGCAGTCGGGTTATTTGTTTTTATAATAATAATTTTATTTGAGACGTTTTCGTTTTAGTTTATGGTATAGAAATGATACGGTACACTTTTTGCCATTTTTTGTTAAAACGGCAATATAAACATGATATGATATTTATATTTTTGAAATGGGCTTTTTACGACCTTTCATTTGATACCCATATTACTAAGATAAGAGAAAGAAATACACACATCCCCCCTTTTTTCCCCCATTTACAGCCACCATTTTGAAAATTTATATAACCCATGTCACTAGCACAATTTTAACGAATTTAACGACACCTCACCTGTCAAAATCCGTTCAGTCGTTTAGGCTGTAGCGCGTGCCGAAGAAATGGACATACATTCATACAGACATACATACATACTTACATACATACATACAAACGCTCGAAAAACATAACCCTCCATCTGACGCAGTCGGGTAAAAACAATAGAAAAACAAAAAAACCAAAATAAATTTCCTCAAAAAAATCATTCCTACAAACATTAACCACAAAAGGATATATTATTCTTGCCCCACAATTATAACAACATATAATAACATCATGATATTTTTCTGAAATATGCTCCGTTTTCTGAATAACATGGCGAATGTTTTCTGAAGATTCTTTCGTTGAATAACCGAGGTTTGTAATAACAAGCCTTTGGATTCTTAGAAAAATATTCGTTTTAGTAAAAACGTACGGTCGAGAGGATGCATAATTTATTATTACTGTTACTTTTGATGTTAGACGTACCGCTGAGCGATTTAACGTTCCGGTACGATGTCGTGTAGCAACCGGAAGGAGTGTGGATTATCATCGTACTTATTCATCATATTATGTAAAACTAACAGAGATGACTTCATTTATATATTTTTAAAATATGTTGCCACTTCGGCGGTAGGAATAGGAATGAATCCATGGTCGCAGTGCACTGAGGTGAACGAACACAACACGTTCGTTCACATACATTCACATCTTCAATTTCATTCGTTCATACTATTATTACTATCATAGATTAAAGACTACTAGATGGAGTCATAACGCGGCTGTAGGTTCAAGAGCGTGACAGACTTATTTCATTCGGCCTTTATTAGAAAGTGACACAAGATTATTTTTTGTCCCATTCAGCGTGTTCGTTTTTATTGTTTGTCAAGAGTGGAGTTTGTGACAAGCAAGGGACATATCTGAGCAATTATTAGCTTTTTACTAAATTTGCTGATAAATAATATAACTTTGCGGTTACTATATTAATTTAAACGTTATCGTGCTATGGTGGGTTGTAATATTTTCGGCTGCAACAGTCGCAGCGAACAGAAAATCGAAGGAATTACGTTTCATACGTAAGTAGGCATAAACTTCATTAATTGATGATTTAAAGCTTAGATATGTTATTTTTTAGCAACATTCATGTATTATGCGTTTACTAAACTATCTTATATAAAGTAGTATTTCGTATTTTACGATATTTTAAAACATAACGTTTTATGATGTACTTTAAATGTTGACATGTCATGTCAATAAGGCTGATTTGCTGTCTCACGAGTGGACATGCTATGGGCTCTATCTAGTTGTCTTTAATCTATGACTACTACTATACTACACAGATAATTGATAAAAGAAACTAACACAGATAATTAATAAAGAAACTAACACAGATAATTTATGAATATTGTAAGTGACCTTAAATAAGAATCACTATAATTACATGTAATATCAATGACATCTAACAATCATTAGATTGCATTATCACTTAGCATCTGGTGTGATTGCAATCGTAGGCTAATAAGCGTGTGGCTTTAATTGAAAAAGATGTAAATCAAATCAAAGCATTCTTTATATTCTTTGAAGACCTTCGTGGCGCAGTGGTATGCTCGGTTTATAAGGTGGAGGTCCTGGTTTCGATCCCCGGCGGGGCAGATTGAGATTTTTCTTAATTTGTCTTGGTCTAGCTGGTGGGAGGCTTTTGCCGTGGCTAGTTACCACCCTACCGACAAAGACGTACTGCCAAGCGATTTAGCGTTCCGGTACGATGTCGTGTAGAAACCGATAGGGGTGTGGATTTCATCCTACTCTTAACAAGTTAGCCCGCTTCCATCTTAGATTGCATCACCACTTCACATCAGGTGTGATAGCAGTCAAGGGCCAACTTGTAGTTGATAAAAAAAATCTTCTCAGCAAGCGCATCCTTAGACCACTTAACATCAGATGAGATCGTGGTCAAGCGGGAGCTTGTTTCTTATAAGAAAACTTCAAGACACAAAGAATCAATGCCCGGTCAACCCCTAATGTGGCAAAAGTATCAACCCCGGTCAGCCCCTAATCTGGCGGCATCAACAAACGGCGAATATGTTCACAATGCCGTCCACATTTCACCCTTTTTACGCGACAAGACATCAAGTACTGTCAGCAGAAACTTTAACCTAAATATAAAAGCTTTATATTTGTTTTTATTACATTGTCATATTTTTGTGTTATTTAGTTGTTTTATTCTGTGTTTATTATTATTATTTATCATTTATTTGTACACTGCCACAAAGAAAAACATAGAAACGAGGCATAATACAACTTTTTAACAAAAAATAGAACCGACTCAAAACGCACTAAAAAGTAAAAAATAACTGTGTCATTTAGTTGCTTTAATTTACTTACTACTAAGCTTACTAAACTAATTTATTGTCATGAATTCGTCATTAACTAGTTAATTAAAAGAAATAGGTTTAAAATGACTAGTGATTTCTACCATTAATATAACATCACGCTATAGCCAATAGGAGCGAATCAGTGGGAAATGTGGACAGAATGGGGAAAATGATTCATCTTCGAGGGCTAATATGATATAACTAGCAGTCGCCCGCGACTTCGTCCGCGTGAAAACCACTTGCCCTTCTATTTTTCTATGACAGACTTTCATACAATTTTTCTTACCTGTTGCTCTCTCTATGTCTGCTTCTGACAACACTGGATTCACTCAATGTTTCCGGCAAGACGTTTCGTTTGACACGTGATGTTTGATGTGTTGATTGGCGAGGCGATCTAAGATGGCGACTACGGTTTGTTTGTCAGTGTCATTAGAATTTAACGAAATTCTCCTTAACGCGAATTATACGGATATGTGTAGTCGACTCGAAATCAATATTTTTTTACTTTTGTTATTCATCTTAGGTTTCGATTAAGTCGAAATTATTAATAAACATAAGTCGCTGGTATTCGCTAATAAATAAATAAATAGGTAGATCTTTTATTCTCTAACAATATATATGTTGTTTAAACATCATTTTCTCTGACGGTACTGCATGTACAACATTAAAACGTTAATATGTTCCTTTTACCTACATTAAGTTAAATTACTGAATACCGCCGCCATATTTGTTAGGGCCCGACCACACTGTACGATGTCGTTTACTTGACATTTTATTACTGTACTATTTTACAACAAGACGCCCAATTTAGTTTTAAATCTGTCAATGCATATGTTAAACCATAGATTAAAGACAACTAGATAGAGCCCATAGTGTGTCCACTCGTGAGACAGCAAATCAGCCTTATTGACATGACATGTCAACATTTAAAGTACATCATAAAACGTTATGTTTTAAAATATCGTAAAATACGAAATATTACTTTATATAAGATAGTTTAGTAAACGCATAATACATGAAATTTGCTAAAAAATAACATATCTAAGCTTTAAATCATCAATCAATGAAGTTTATGCCTACTTACGTATGAAACGTAATTCCTTCGATTTTCTGTTCGCTGCGACTGTTGCAGCCGAAAATATTACAACCCACCTTAGCACTATAACGTTTAAATTAATATAGTAACCGCAAAGTTATATTATTTATCAGCAAATTTAATAAAAAGCTAATAATTGCTGAGATATGTCCCTTGTCTGTCACAAATTCCACTCTTGACAAATAAAAAAAACGAACACGCTGAAAGGGACAAAAGATAATCTTGTATCACTTTCTAATAAAGGCCGAATGAAATAAGTCTGTCACGCTCTTGAACCTACAGCCGCGTTATGACTCCATCTAGTAGTCTTTAATCTATGGTTTAAACAATGTATTAAAGCTCACTGATCCAAGTTTATAATACTGCTAGAAGGCGCTCGCGGTGTTCTCTAGTAGACCTTACTAATATTATAAGATCGAGCCGGAGATCGGCTTCCAACCGTTCACACTCCTGCATTTCTGCTATACCTGATATCGAACCCAATGTCACACGTACCTTTTCTTGGCATTTTACTTCTGACGGCCGAGTGGCGCAGTGGGTAGTGACTTTGCTTCTGCGTCCGTTATCCTAACTAATATTATAAATGCGAAAGTAACTCTGTCTGTCTGTCTGTCTTGCTTTCACTCTACAACTACTGAATCGATTTAAATGAAATTTGGTACACAGTAAGTCTAGAGCCTGAAAAAGGACATAGGCTACTTTTAATTGCGAAAAAAGGGTTGTAAGGGGTTAAAGAAGGGATGAAATGTTGTATGAAAGTGTCGTCATTTTGAAAGCTTAAGACCTATTTCTCAGGCAGTTGATTAGATATTAATAAATATGACATTCAAAGCTTTGAAAAATTAGGCTGCCGTAATAACTAATTCCACGCGGACGAAGTCGCGGGCAAAAGCTAGTGTATAATATATATCTATATAAAAATATTGATCAGTTATCATAGTACATAACACAAGCTACCCACGCTTACTTTGGGGCTATATAGCGATGTGTGTAATTGTCCTATAATTTTTAATTATTTATTTTACTGGCTTTTTCTTCTTGTGGTTTGAAAATTTGAACTACAAGTGCATATTGTAAACAATTTTATGTCTATAAATATTTTCGTTTCAACAATACCATCAAAAAAGTGCATTGTTAAGGATGTTTTCGCAACTTACACTAACTTAAATTAGAACGCTCCTCAGACTTGTTCCTATAAGAATATGTCATCATATCGGGGATCGGCCAAGCAGTTTGGGAGTTGTAGGGGAACATATAAACAGTGCGGACAGACAACAAGAATTTTAAAGCATTCCGTACAAACATTGATATATTAATACTATCGACTTCGGGTCAGTGCTAAAAAGTGTCCGAAACAAAAGAGAGCTAAAACGCGAAAAAGATTTCTAATCGCATTCAGTCTCATATTAGCTTACTGAGAGAATACACGTCAATAATGTTCTAGAACAACGACTTTATTTTGTTGTTTAATATTTGAATTTTTTAATTCCTTCATTTTTGAATTGAAAATAATTTTAATAAATAAGCTTTCATTTTGTATGTCATGAATATTAATCAAAGAAGTTTTACCATAATGGTAAAATGGAACCCTTCCGTCCGTCTGTCCGTCGGTCCGTCCTTCACACTCGATTATTTTGATAACTATAAGAATTATCTACAAGAAATTTGGAACAGTTATTTTAAACAGTGACCTAACGTCATTGTAGTAAAAAAATATATTGGTTGGTACTAGATTTATCCCAACATATAGAGGTCACTGATACATTTAAAGTTTGCTGTGAATATAACATATAGGTTAAAGATGCCAAAAAAATTCAAAGCTACCTACTCCACACCATTTATGTTGTCCTATTTTCACGAGAAGCTCCCATGTCAAAAAAAGCTGCCATGTCAACCGTCAGTCAAAGCTGATTACTTATTGCAAACAATTAGACCGTTGCAAATTAAACTGTATAACAATAATATAAGACATATATTACAATGTTTTAGTTTGTAGTATATATAAGACATCTCGGGACACTTTTGTCGTGAATTTTGCATTACACCCGAAGTCCATAGTACTAACTATTGTCAATGCGTACAAATGCAATAAAGGCAAATTTTTGTACGTAGAGATGGATAGATGGATGTTTATTACTCTGTCACGTAAAAATTACTGAACGGGTTTTGGTGAAACTTCACTAAAATATAGCTTACATATCAGAGTAACACATAGACCACATTTTATCCCAAAATTCACACGGGTACGAGACCTACGAGTAAAACCGCGGGCGTCCTCTAGTAACACAATAAATGTTACACATCAAAAATTAAATAAAGGAACGCACAAAGAAAACAGCGAAACCGCTTGTTGGAAAAATGAAAATCGTATAAAGCGATATCAGAGAAAAAAGAGAAACGGAGAAAAAAAGAGAGAAAAATAATTATTTTCCTAATTAAAAGCTCATTCGCCCGCGGCCCAAGCAAATTGCCTGTTATTTCTCTTTTACAATTTTTTCGAGTCTTTGTGTTATAGTATAATTTTTTTACTACCCTCACTTGATCCCGAAATAACACGAAAAGGCCACAATCGGGGGATGGAAACTAAAAAATTAATTTAATTATTGCTTTTGTTATTCTTGCTTCGAGCTGGTTTTACACTGATTGTGGTATGCTATCGAGTGCTATAATATGTAAAGAGACGAATATATCATTGAGTGGATTGCTGATGCCGGGTCCATCGTGGGGCATAGAGAAAACAGAACAGAGTCCGAGTCTTGCGGAAGAGATTTAGGCTTAAGGATACCCTTTGTTAACGTCTCGCCTCCACTGCTCGAATTATTCTCCCTGCCCAGCCCAATTCGGAAGAACCCTACTAGAGCAGCTTTGGACACTCGTTCCAATATGGAGCTTACTGCACTTCTAGTAAGGCCAAGGTCTTTTAGCAGGTTGTAGAGAGACTTCGCTGGTGTACCCCTCGCACCCACTTCTACAGCAAATGAATTAGCAAGTAGCCAGTTTTGTTAGTTTATTCGTAATTTATTTTTTTTGAGTCTTTGTGTTATTGAATGTACATTCGATCACGAGGTCCTGGGTTCGATTCCTGGGTCGGGTCACGGAATCATTCTGAGCTTTTTCATTCTTCTATGAAATGTTCAGTACATTCCAAGCCCGGAGTCTGGAAGTTGGTGGTGTTACACCCCCGTGCCTCGGAGAGCACGTTAAGCTGTCCCGGTCACTATTATCAACATCTGATAGTAATCGTTGATAAATGAAACATTATCACCCTAAGCCCGCCAACCCGCATTGGAGCAGCGTGGTGGGTGTACGTTCCATACCCCCTCTCCTATAAGGAGGGAGGCCTGGCCCTGTAGTGGGTTAGTAGGCTGATTATGATGGTGTTATTGTATAATTTTTATATGACTTTTGATCCCGAAAAAATACGAATAGGGCACAATTGGGGAATCATCATCATTACCAGCCTGTAGACGTCCACTGCTGGACACAGGCCTTTTTAGGGACTTCCAAACACAACGATCCCGAGCCGCCTGTTGCCAGCGGCTGCAGCGACACGTTTGATGTCGTCAGTCCACCTGGTTGACCTACGCTGCGCTTTCCGGTGCGGGGTCGCCAATCTACCACCTTGGGCCCCCACCGTCCATCAGCTGTTCGAACTACGTGCCCCACCCATTGCCACTTCAGTTCTGCGACTCGCTGAGCTATGTCGGGTACTTTGGTTCTTCTGCGGATCTCCTCATTTCTGATTGGATCACGCAGAGATACTCCGAGCATTGCTCGCACCATCGCCCGCTGAGTGACTCTGAGCCTTCTTATGAAGCCCGCAGTCAGCGACCAAGATTCGGATCCGTAGATCATCACTGGCAACACGCACTGTTCGAATTCGAATTGGGCAATGGAAACTAAAAAATAAAAATAATTATAGTTTTCTTTCTTTTGCCCCTAAACCGACGAACTTGTATGAAAGGATTAATGAGAGTGGAAGAAGCTAAGGAAGTATGCAAGGACCGTGGCAAGTGGAGGGATGTAGTCTCTGCCTACCACTACGGGAATAAGGCGTGATGTTATGTATGTATGTATGTTCTTTCTTTTGCTTCGAGCTGATTTTACGGGTGCATCCCAGTAGTACCCCATACCGTAGTTCTATAGAACTGTTGGGATACTTTCCGTGCTGTCAAATTATATCCCAATAGTTCTATATAGAACTGTAGCATAGTTTTTGCTCTTGACTTTACTTATACCATATAAGTTATAAACTTTATATTATTTTGATTGATATTTCATTTTGTTTTTAACAAAAAAAATGTCCCTTGCGACAAAAGGTAAGTTGTTAAAACCAAGTAGTAGTTGTGTCTAAAAAAATCTTCTCTTATTTTAGAAGTTACAGGGGAGACACATTTTACCACTTTGGAAGTATCTTTCGCGCAAGCTATTCAGTTTAGAAAAAAAATATATTAAAAACCTTAATTCCATTTTAAAAACGTTTTGTGCAATTTAAGCAAAGCTGTATTCGATATCGTATGTTTATAGATACTTTCAAATTTAAGTGGACATATATTATTGCAATCAAAAGCGATTCCTTATTATACTTATAAAAACTATAAATATTTTATATGTAACGTACAAACAAGATGTTGATTGATATCGACATTTCTTTAATTTTGTCCCATTAGTTCTATATAGAACTAATGGGACACTAAGCACTAATATGGTGTGTCAACAGTTCTATAGAACTAAAATTAGGGGGTACTACTGGGATGCACCCGATTTTGACGATTGTGCGAAGAGTGGTAACGTTGTTCTCCCAATGTCTGAGTTGGAAAAACAACCACAACAGGAGAACTGTCTTCTCCTCTCTCTTCTGAATCACCACAGCACGTGATGCTGTCGAGTAGTGTATCCAGGCCTAAAAGAACTCATCAACCGCGATGATGATCTGCCTGGGCATATCATTGTCCTTCCTATCCCAACAACACTGGGCGACGAGTAAGCTCGTAGGAAAAATGAGAATGCCAGACAATGTATAGGACTTTCACCCACTAATAAAAACATATTGTACAACAATGTACTATGCATCACTTTATTGCATTGTTTTTACAATTTAATATAAATTACATCTAAAAGCTCTAGAACTTGGAGTATTTGACACGTGCTTAACGTTGGTTCTCGTCCATTTCCGTATTGTTTTTCCGTATAGTTGTCACACTGACATGACAGTCGCAAAGCTTCATTAAATACATTTTTCATCAGGCATAACGACTTTGGATACTAGCCTTTTAGAGCACACTTGTGATGAAAATACAATAAAAACAATTTAAAAGGCTAGAACCCAGCAGCAATAAATATTTAAAAATGCGTAAGGAGTGTAAATTAAAAGGAAATAGTTTAATTACTTTTTTCAACAGTATTTTATTCCGATGTCCTACAGAAAAATGGCTTATTGTAAAACATTTATATAAAAAAAGACGTGTGGCACTCAGAGACTACCGCGGTAAAACTATTGCATAGCCTTTTTTATCAACTTATGTTTACCTACCGACGTCATCGGGACCGTGGCCTAGCGATAAGGCGCTCTAAGTGCCTGAATTGCCATAGCGATGCGGGTTCGAATCCCGTCGGTTCCGCAATTTTTTTTTTTAAGCGTGATATTGCAAAAAGTCATTAATTTTTTAAAAAAAATTAATTCGTCGTTGCCGAAATTGTGCTTTTGATATTATGTTTTTGATACTCAGGGGGTGTTAGGTTTTTTCGTTACGGAATTTCTGTATTCGGTCTTCACGCTCAAGGCCCGCGATATAAGCTATACAATTGCTTAATAATAGGATATTTTTAGTATATTTACAATTTTTGTTCTTCCTGGGTCTTCTGCCGTCTTTTCTCACTTGATTTCACAAGTTTACGAAAAGGCCACAATCGCGAAATGCAAATAAAAAAAAACATTAATACTCTTATTATTTTTGCTTTAATGCTGGTTTTACACTGGTGGTGCGATGCTATACTTTTAACTGTTTTGATATCTAGTATTTTACTTTTCTGTTTTTGGCTTAAATATCTAGAGCCGAGTACAGAAATTTTAACTAAATCATAAATTGCAACCGAAAATGGTTGTATTTGTTTAGTTATCTAAAATCCCGTGAATCACTTCGTGAAAAATTCAAGCAAATTGGCATACAGTCGCTTCGCAATATATCTATAGTGATGTTGTCTTTGTTAAACAAAATATCAGTCATTATAAACGGATAATTGATGCTAACAAACGAATATCTGAACAGAGTCATAAATTAGTTTCCCCGGTACTGCGCTTGAGCAGGGTGCAAAAATCATTTGTGGGACTGAGTATACGATTTTATAATCTCAGCCCAAAGGAAGTAATGGACTTGCCTTTACAAAAGTTTAAAAAATGTGTTAAAAGCCATTTACTAAGTAAAGGTATAAGTACTATAAAATTAATGATTTTATTAACGACAAAGATACAGCAATTTGGAAGCAATCGGCTGGTGGGAGGCTTTCGCCGTGGCTAGTTACCACCCTACCGACGAAGACGTATCGCCAAGCGATTTAGCGTTCCGGTACGATGTCGTGTAGAAACCGAAAGGGGTGTGGATTTTCGTCCCACTCCTAACAAGTTAGCCCGTGTCCATCTTAGACTGCATCATCACTTAACATCTGGTGTGACAGCAGTCAAGGGCCAACTTGTTAACGATAAAAAAATAAAAAAAAACAATCAGCTGTTCTTCCTACACACAAGACGGCATAGCCAAAGTTGAAATTTTTAGAATACAAATTGTAACATTGATTTTTAAAAAAGAGCAACTACTGAGTTTCTTGCCGGCTCTTCTCCGCAGGATCTGCCTTCCGAACCGGTGGTAGAGTCACTACGTACTGACAGACTTGACGTTTCAAAAGTGCTTGTAAAACAGCCTACTTGAAATAAATCATTTTGAATTTTTTAAATGGTTTTAAATATGTTTGTTTGTATGACTCACCCTACCACTAAACTAACTTAACAACAATCGTTAACAAGTTAGTCTTTTCTACAGAACTTGTAAATAGGTCTACATAATATACTTATTAAAAATTATAGTGTGAATTTGATTTGATTTTTGTCTGACGTATAATCAGTAGTTAATGACGTACAATCAATAGTTTATTGTAAAATCACAGAAATTTTATAAAAAATTAGAAAACAAAGATTTTAGAAGAGTAATACAAAACACGTAGCTTTTTATGGAGTTTTACGGGAAAAAGTAAACAAAAAAAGTTACATAATTTTCCAAAACTGATATTAATTTTTCGGTACAGTAAAAAATTTAAAAATAGGCAAGGAACTTAATGTCTTGTTTATTGATCGAGTAATAAATGGCACATTCAATCGCATCAACAGTGCTATTCTGTAAAATAAAGTGACACTTGAGACTACTACACTAATAGAGACGTAGTCGCAACGTCTCTATTTTTCTCTATTTAATACTATCATTGTTATTATTTATTATTATTTATACATAGAGAAAGAAAGAGACGAATTTGTCGCACTGTCGAGTATCGTTAAACTTATAACAAAATACCGCTACAGCTCGCGCTTAGCATCGCACATACAGTGTACAACTACCCTTAAAAATGAAAATATTTTCAAAATGGTACAATTTTAAAAACATAATAATTTTGTCCACAGACGCCATTTATAGTTTAGATTGAATGAAATAGAAACTTAGATTATTATAAACAAAAATATATATTATATATTTTAAATATATTAAAATAAAAATAAATAAAATAGTGAAGCGAAACCAGTGATTTTAGTGAATACGAAAAATATTATGTGATTTAATAAAAAAACAAACAAACCAAATAAAATAAATATTTACACAAAACAAACGAAGTAAGATAAGTGTCTCGATTTGCCCCAAATAATTACCGGATCGTCCCCAAGTTTCTCGAGTGTCCCCTAAACGTACAATGGCGACGGTATAAGCGTTGGTCGAGATAGTTGGCGGTCAAAATGTTAACGATGTCCACTCTAATGATGCCAGCGGCTACGATGACGACAATGACTAACGCTGGGCCCATACCAGTCGCTGCGGCTACCAAACTTGAACCCAAGTTACTGCAATTGCCCCATCCGGCGCTGATGCCGCAGATCCAGCAGCAGCCTCCACAGCAGCATCACCACCAACATCCGCATGGGAACAACAATAAACTCGGTAAGTGATTTTTATTCTCATTTTGCCCCAACAAATACGAGTATATTTAATATTGCCATGAGTTAGTTTATAAAAATACCAGTATTTTTTTTCAAGTCTAAGCATGTGATTCCATTTTATATAAAGTGACCGTTTAAGTTGGTATTGTTAAAAAGTTTGTTTCATATAGTGTTTTATTACATAAAAAGATTGGCTTTAGAAAAAGTAACAAATTATTTTGACTAAAAATCCAGCTTTGGGACAGTCGTCAGAACGTTTATTTAAACAATAAACTCAGTAAGTGATCTCGTTTTGATTTTTTTTAGGTTGATAAATAAGTCTTAGGTCAAAAATCTAAGTTTGTGTGTTATAATTAAGTTTTTTTTTATCGACTACAAGTTGGCCCTTGATTGCTGTCACACCTGATATTAAGTGATGATGCAACCTAAGATGGGAACGGACTAACCTGTTAGGAGTAGGATGAAATCCACACCCCTTTCGGTTTCTACACGACATAGTACCGGAACGCTAAATCGCTTGGCGGTACGTCTTTGTCGGTAGGGTGGTAACTAGCCACGGCGAAAGCCTCCCACCAGCCAGACAAATTAAGAAAAATCTCAATCTGCCCCGCCGGGAATCGAACCCAGGACCTCCGCCTTATAAATCCACCGCGCATATCACTGCGCCACGGAGGTCGTCAACTTTTCGTGAGATTTTTTTACGTCTAGCCCCCTTTAACAACGCGCGAAGAGGTAGTTGGAACAAGATACCAGTACAAAATCGATATAAAGCGACGTTGCGACGGTGCTGCACAGTTTGCAATTTAGCCTGCGTTATCGATTCCTCACCAATTATCCAATTAGTTCAGCGATTGATTGATTATTTAAATAATTTAAATTCTTTTTTCTTTTACAAGTTAGCCCTTCACTGCAATCACATCAAATATTAAGTGATGACGCAATCTAAGATGGTAGGTGGGCTAATTTGTTTCGACAGACATCGTACCGGAACGCATGATCGCTAAGCGCTTGTCTTGACGGAAATTGACACCCCTTTCGGTTTCTACACGACATCGACAAAGACGTATCGCCAAGCGATTTTACTGTCTTAGAAACCGAAAGGGGTGTGGATAATCGCTAGGCGCTACGTCTTTGACAGTAGGATGCTACGGTTAAAGCTTCCCACCAGTCAGGTGGACCATTAGGACCAATTCAGAAATATTAATCGGTCACGCCCGGAATGGAACCCGGAACTTCCGTCTCATAAATACCATTGCGTCACGGAGGCCATCACAACAGTCTTAAACGATGTCAGTTTCAAATGATTAATATGATATAACTATATTATGATCAAACGGGTGCATCCCAGTAGTACCCCATACCGTAGTTCTATAGAACTGTTGGGATATTTTCCATGCTGTCAAATTATATCCCAATAGTTCTGTATAGTACTGTAGTATAGTTTTTGCTCATGAATTTAGGTATACCATATAAGTTATAAAATTTATATTATTTTGTTAATTTCAACAAAAAAATGTAGTAGTTGTGTTTAAAAAAATATTCTCTTATTTTAGAAGTTACAGGGGGACACATTTTACCACTTTGGTAGTATCTTTCGCGCAAACTATTCAGTTTAGAAATAAATAATATTAAAAAAGTCAATACCATTTTAAAGACGTTTTGTGCAATTTAAGCAAAGCTGTATTCGATATAGTATGTTTATAGATACTCTCAAATTTAAGTGGAAATTTATTATTGCAATCAAAAGAGATTCCATATTATACTTATAAAAACTATAGATATTTTATATGTAACGTACAAACAAGATGTTGATATCGACATTTCTTTTCTATATAGAACTTTTGGAAATAAATAATATAAATGCACCCGATAAAACAAACTCATGATTAATGCCCGGATCTACTAGGTACTAGGGGATCGAAACTAGTCGGACGTACTCCGACAATAATTGCGTGAGAAGAAGAAGAAACACTTTATTGCACAAAAAATTCACAGATACATGAGAAAAAAAACAAAAGGATTACAATAAACATGCAAAGGCGACTTTATTGCTAGAAGCAATCTCTTACAGGCAACCTATAGAAAGGACATGTGTATATTAAGCGGGATGGTGCAATTAGATGAAATGAGTTGAGAATATGAGTTTCAGCCTCTATTTAATTATTTAATAAAATTATTATTATAAAAACAAAAAAAACCCGACTGCATAAAAGTTATAAACTGAAAAGAGAAAAACAAGGATCACTATATCAGCAGCACCATAAAGTATTTAGAATTTTATACAGATATAGTGATCCTTGTTTTTCTCTTTTCAATCATAACTTCTATGCAGTCGGGTTTTTTGTTTTTATAATAATGATAATTTTATTTGAGACTTTTTTGTTTTAATTTATGGTATAGAAATGAAACGGTACACTTTATGCCATTTTTTGGTAAAACGGCAATATAAACATTTATATAGTCTATGTCACTACCACAATTTTGACAAATTCAACATCACCTTACATGTCAAAATTCGTTTAGTCGTTTAGGCTGTAGTGCGTGCCGAAGAAATGGACATACATACATACATACATACGCTCGAAAAACATAACTCTCCTTCTGATGCAGTCCGGTATAATAAAAAAGCAATGCCTAATTAAAATAAATAAATTTAAATTTGAGACACAATCTGAATCAATCTCCGAGTGCGCGGAGCGGCGAACTCCGCGGAGCAAGTCATTAGTGCGGGAACAAGTTTGCAAGCTCTAATAATTTCATCGATACTATATTTATAAACCGACGCCCGCCCCTACAGAGAGCTTGGATGAAAGAACTTTAGACTGTACAGCTTCGTTCAGTTAAATGAAGTTTATTTACATGTTTTTTTATTTATTACACCCTTGAATGCAGTTACACCGTGATGGTAAGTGACGATGTAATGATGGCCGAGTGGTAGTAACCTGTTCTGGTAGGTGAAATCCTACCCCTGTCGGTTTCTACACGACATCGTTCCGAACGCTTTATGGCTAGCGATATGTTTTGCGTGTGGTGAGCATGAATGTTTTCCAGCGTCTGGGATGCTTAATCTATAGACTTTAAGTATTTATATATAATATATATAACAATATTCATCAGTTATTCATTTGTACCAATAAAATTACAAGCTACTTACGAGTACGCTTACTAACGTTGGGGATCGTATATACGATGTGTGTAATTGTCCCATCACATTTCCTTAATAATATTTATACTTGCTTATTTATTTATTTATAAAAACGATTTAAAAGACTAGAAGCAGGCTGAATAAAGATCCAAAATGCGTAGGGTGAAAGTAAAAGGAAATGTTCCATTACTTTTTTTTAACAGAGTTTTATTCCGATGTCCACACAGTGTAAATGGTTTATTGTAAAAAATAAAATAATGAAATTTTAAATTTACAATTGAGATATGGTAGCATTGCATTCTCCTTTAAATAATTATTTAATACACAGTTTCTGTTAAATTCATCGTTGCGATTGATTTGCTGGTGTCAACTAGTCATCCGAACTGCACAATAACTGGTAAGGAATTTGGTATGTTATTTTTACCTGTATCTAAAAGCAATGAATTTTTTAAATCAAAATTAGATATGTAGATATTATATATGTATTTTTTGGAACTCTTAACGGGTAAAAGGTACACACGAAAAATTAATTAAAATGTCTACATATTAAATTACAACTTTCTAAAATCACAAAATTTACTTAACCACCCGGATGTAGAATTATTACACTTTCACTTTTAACAAAATTAACTGGCAGCAAACTGGTCACACAGATAACACACAAAATAATAATCACTTCACCATTAGGGCTTCGTGTATCTAACCGCAGTAACCGCCACTTTTTGCACAGTCTGGAAATACAGAAAATAAACACCTTACAATCTTCATACGCCAAGTCTAACTTTTTTAACCTCCGAGGCGCAGTCCTATGCGCGGTGGATTTATAAGACCGAGGTTTACCCGCCAATCAAATTTTTCTAACTGTCTTGGTCTGGCTGGTGGGATCTACAAAAAACGTCTGCCAAGATTTAGTTAGAAACCGAAAGGGGTGTGGATTTCATCCGCTTCCATCTTAGATTGCATCATCACTTAACATCAGGTGTGATAGCAGTCAATAGCCAACTTGTAGTCAATAAAAAAAAAACCTCTTTTTAGTAAATCAAAGTTATTTTTAAATTCGTCGGTGTTATTTTATTCATTGTTTTAATAAAACCATTAAATAAATTACAATTTTTCAGTTTTAACGTAAGTATACACGAAATTTTAAAACGCTACGTTAAAATAAAGATACAGGCACAAAATTATGCCACCAGGGTGTAGAATATGTATAATTTCCAAAAATGAAATATCGAGACCGAAAGACAAAACTTGGTTAACCAGCTAACAAGTATGTCTGCAGCCCTATCCCATAAAAAACCCACTAAGGCCATCACATTGTGGAAGTGCGCAAAATAAACAAACCTTGCAACTTCTACATGTCTAACTTTTTTAACTGAATGAGAGTCCGAACCGAGTTTACTCGCCAATCAAACTAACAGTTACGCTAAAATATCCAAAAAACTTTGCAAAATAATTACAATTTTTCGTACTTTGACCTTGCACATACTCGTATGGAATTGGGTCTTTTTAGTCAACGAAAAAACGGAGTTTCTCGAATCGACGTGTTAGGTTTACGCCGGTTTTATAGACTAAACTAAGTTAAAGTAACTAAATGACGCAATTAATTTTTTTCATTTTTGTGCGACTTGAAGTTAGTTTTATTTTTTAATTAATATATTTTTATGAAATTTTTAAAATATAAATTTATATAAATCAAAATCAATTATTTTAATTAATTTCAATTAATATTTAAAAAAGTATACTTAAATTAAATACTTTTAATAATTTATTTTTCCAATTAAAATTAACCATTTCATTAGTATTTTCATACACTAACACGTTGTCATGTTCAATTTTTTCTAATACTTGAATATTGATAACTTAGTTATTTAGTTTCAATTCTTTTCTATGACACATTTTTTTTTATTATGAATTTATAGTAATAATTGAAGGTCCAAGCAGATGGACTAAACAAAAAGAGATAGATAGAAGAGAGAAAGACCACCTCTTATAAACAGAGCACCAGTTCGCCGTCCATGGAAGGAGCACGTGCTACAGTGTTAAACAAAGGCAGTAACAAACATGGAGGTAGTACTTCCTTTCAGTTTTAAGCGCGTATTTTGCATTCCCGTGGGAATTTTAGGATCAAGTCTATTTTTTTTTATCGACTACAAGTTGGCCCTTGACTGCTATCACACCTGATGTTAAGTGATGACGCAGTCTAAGATGGAAGCGGGCTAACTCGTTAAAAATAGGATGAAATCCACACCCCTTCGATTTCTACACGACATCGTACCGGAACGCTAAATCGCTTGGCGGTACGTCTTTGTCGGTAGGGTGGTAACTAGCCACGGCGAAAGCCTGCCACCAGCCAGACCAAGACAAATTAAGAAAAATCTCAATCTGCCCCGCCGGGAATCGAACCCAGGACCTCCGTGTTATAATCCACCGCGCATACCACTGCGCCACGGAGGTCGTCAAATTTTATTATCATTATCATTTATTTTCATTCCAAATTACAGCAAAACAGAGTCAATAGTTGCGGCGTGACAAACAAACAGACACAAACATAAACTATAGCATTTGTATTAGTGTAGTGTGATGCTGAGATCAAATATACACAATTAAGAGATATTAATGTTAATGCAGCGGTTAGCGATCGTTAATTAATATGATGTAACGATAACGGCGCGCTTAACGGCCGTTATTCGGGTTAATTTCTCAATTTGCCCCAAAAATGAATCATCCGTTGCGTAATAATCGTATTGTGGGGCCATACTGTTTTTATTTATTTGGGGCAGAAACTTATATCTCGTGTATTTTGTGACATTTTTATGTTTGCCTTAAGGGCATAAATTTTTTGATCGGTGATGCAATAATGACCTCTATAAAGATTTCAATCTCTCAATTATACCATTTAGTGTTAAACTTCCTCCATGTCGCAGTGGTATGCGCGGAGGATTTATAAGACGGAAGTCCTGAGTTCGATTTCCGGCAGGACTAGATTTAGATTTTGGATGGCTTCAGCCGTAGCGACAAAGAAGTACCGCCAAGCGATTTAGCGTTTCGGTACGATGTCGTGTAGAAACCGATTAGGTGTGGATATTATCATACCTCTAACAAGTTAGCCCGCTTCCATCTAAGATTGCATCATCACTAACCATCAGGTATGTATTCAAGTATGAATACAGTCAAGGGCTAACTTGTTATAAATAAAATACTTATGGAACTAGGTACTTTTGGAATAAGAAAAGTCTTAAAGAACATTTGCAAAGTGTAACAAATCATTATTTCTAATTGTTACCCCCTTCCTCCTTGAGTGAACTGCCACTACATTTTGTATTTATTTATCTTGTTTTTTCGTAGTAGCTATATATCCGTTTCCCAGTCGAGCTGCGACTCCACCAGAGGTTACGCCTTAAAATCAGCGCTGCAGCTGCAAACACTGCTGCTTTATAACTCTTTATTACTTATAACTAGCGCTCGCCCGCAGTTTCACCCTTTTCCTCTCCATAGTAATAATGAGTAATGCAATCCTCACTAACGATTTTACAAAAGGTGTTTTTAATACAGAGTTTCAGAGAGCTAACAAGACACTACAACAAAACACTTAAAAAAAAATAGGTTATTTTAGTATTACAAAAGTCACTCCTATTAAAGAACATTTGCAAAGTGTAACAAATCATTATTTCTAACTGTTACCCCTTTCCTCCTTGAGTCGCTATGTGCGTCCGTGCTTGGCGACCGCAAATTTTATTATATTTAGCCATGTATTTATTTATCTTGTTTTTTCGTAGTAGCTATATATCCGTTTCCCAGTCGAGCTGCGACTCCACCAGAGGTTACGCCTTAAAATCAGCGCTGCAGTTGCAAACACTGCTGCTTTATAACTCTTTTTTAAGCTATTGCATAGCTTCTATCGTGGGCCTTGAGCGTGGAGACTGAATCCAGAAATTCCGTAACGAAAAAACCTAACACCCCCTACTCCGACCAGTACAGCGGTGATACTTTTTAGTATTTGTGTACTATGTTCGTCAACGTCCATAGCACGTTGAATACACCAGTTCTCGTTTTTTATTTTTTTAATTATTTTTTATTTATTTAAATTTATAAATATATAATTATAATAACGTTAGTTGATAAAAAACTTATGCAATTATTATTATATATTTATAAATTTAAATTAAAAAAATTAAAAAATAAAACTAACTAAAAAAAAAATTTAAAAAGCCAACATCACGCGGTGTTTCCAGGCGGTCACCCATCTAAGTACTGACCGCTCTCGATGTTGCTTAACTTCTATGCAATAGCTTTACCGCGGTAGTCTTCGAGTGCCACACGTCTTTTTATTTATAAATAGGGCTCCGCCGCAGTTTCACTCGCGTAATGCCTGTTCCCGCGGGAATCTCTGGATACAGATTACCCTATGTCACTCCTCACGAGTCTGGCTATTATATACGAAAGGTTTTTTTACAATCCGACTGATAATTTCAGAGATCAGCCGGAACAAACATAGAGACAAAAATAATAAATAAAATTATTTTGTTGCATGTACCGTACATATTTTCATGCATGTAGTAAAAAACAGTTATTTAAATATTACAAACAGACACACCTATTTATATGTATAGATCACCGCCTCCTCTCTTTGCAATGTATAACAAATCATGATTTCTAATTGTTACCCCCTTCCCCCCTTGGGTCGCTATGTGCGTCCGTGCGTGGCGACCGCAAATTTTATTATATTTATCCATGTATGAAATTACGCAATTAATTTCAGACTCGCCCAACTAGGTGGTTAAAATTAAAAATGGCGCCGGGGCGCGGTTGGGTAGGGTGACCAACTCTGTTGGAGGTTTTTAGTTGGATCTAAAAATCAAAAATATTCTTATTCGATCTAAATATCAAAAATATTCGCAGGTACTTTATATGAACACTCGCATCAAAAAGAGCAGACCATAAAACTGGCACCGGGTGCTTAAATGCCTACTTACGGCAACTAACTATAACTGTAAAAATGTATAAATTAATATTACTTTTAATTTAATTATTCTCACTATATATCATTAGAGTAATAGTTATTAATAAATAAAAACAGTTAAGTTATTTAAATGCCTACTTACGGCAACTAACTATAACTATAAAAATGTATAAATTAATATTACTTTTAATTTAATTATTCTCACTATATATCATTAGAGTAATAGTTATTAATAAATAAAAACAGTTAAGTTATTTAAATGCCTACTTACGGCAACTAACTATAACTGTAAAAATGTTTAAATTAATATTACTTTTAATTTAATTACTCTCACTATATATCATTAGAATAATAGTTATTAATAAATAAAAACAGTTAAGTTAGTTTGGAAGTTAGGAAAGTCACTAGTATGGGATGCGACTTGCGTTGATACTTCAGCTGCATCCCATATCGAGGCTTTCTCTTCTATGGCGGGTGCTGCAACGAAGAACGCTGAACAGGCCAAGACGCGCAAATACGAAAATATAAAAGATAACATTATTTTTATAAAATCAAAAAACGCAACTGCTTAGAAGTTATTAACTGAAAAGAGAAAAACAAGGATCACGGATAGAATTTTATACAGATATACTGTATAAAATTCTAAATACTTTAAGGTGCAGCAAAAATGGACAAAATACTTTAACCTGTGGCGAAAGAAAGATCAACCAAAACTACGTTTGTCCCCGCCTGCCATGGTCTTTTTACGACCTTTCAATTGGTACCCATACTGCTAAGATAAGAGAAAAAAATACACACATCTCCCCTTTTTTTCTCCATTTACAGCCGCCATTTTGAAAATTTATATAGCCTATTTGACTACCACAATTTGCTCATCTCTCTCTCACATGTCAAAATCCTTTCATCGAAAAACATAACCCTCTGACGCAGATGGGTAATAATTTAGTTTTTGTGCCTTTTAGTGTAGAGACTTTGGGGCCATGGGGACCAGAGGCTCGTGCTCTTTTTGACGATATCTCAAGAAGAGTTATCGAGTCTACGGGTGACCAACGAGCTGGCAGCTACCTTGGCCAACGGATTAGTGTAGCTATCCAAAGGGGAAATGCTGCCAGTATCCTGGGCACTATGCCCATGCAGAGGAGTCGAGGAGGTTTTAGATTTAATTTAATTTAGTTTTAATTCGTATTTTTATTGGTTTTGTTTCCTATCTTGTATAATATAATAAATAAATATTAAAAAGTTTTCTCCACATAAATAAAATGAATGAACAATTGATATAAGAATTTAAACAATCGCAAGTATTTTTCATATTATTAAAATAAAATAATAACGGCCGTAGCTCACGTCACTGTTACTTTAATGGAAGAAATCAGCTTTTCTTTCTACACACAAGACGGGATAAATAAAATTGTAATTTATGGAATACAAATTGTAAATTTGATTTTTAAAAGAGAAACTGCTGAGTTTCCTGCCAGCTTACCTCCACAGTATCTGCCCTCCAAACCGGTGGTAAAGTCGTAGTGACTTTACCACTACTACTGACACTGACAGACTTGACGTGTCAAAAGTGCTTGTAAAATAGCCTACTTGAAGAAAATGATCGGAGTATGTCTAGTTTCTAAGTTCACTAAGGACTCCGTATGGGTTTGAAAGTAGTCGGGCATACACCGACAACAGTGAAGTGAGTTATAACCGAGTTTGATTTAATAAAATAAAATAAAAAAAGACGTGTGGCACTCGGAGACTGCCGCGGTAAAGCTATTGCATAGCATTTTTTATCAACTTATGTTTACCTACCGACGTAATCGGGACCGTGGCCTAGCGGTAAGGCGCTCTAAGTGCCCGGATTGCCAGAGAGACGCGGGTTGGAATCCCGTTGGTTTCGCAATTTTTTTTTAAGCGTGATATTGCAAAAGTCATTAATTAAAAAAAAATGACTTTTTAAATTTTACGCTTGAAAAAAAAAAATTGCGGAACCGACGGGATTCGAACCCGTGTCTCTCTGGCAATCCAGGCACTTAGGGCGCCTCAGTTTCGAATTTCTGTATTCGGTCTCCACGCTCAAGGCCTGCGATAAAAGCTATACAATAGCTTAATAAAAAAGCTTTTATTACTAGTATTACAAACTTTCTTAGAAACTATGAATTTTAAAAACATTAAATTTAAATTAAATACAAGTCGTCTCTTTGGCGTAGGCCTCCCCCAAATCTTTCCAAATTTTCCTGTTACGCGCTGTGCGCATCCAGATCGGTCCGTTTACTTGTGAGAAGATGTCTCTCCTTCTCTTTCTCTGACGTCCCCTTTTTTTTATGGTCTCTAGGTATCCATTCTGTAACTCTTTTAGTCCATCGTTCGTTTTCTAGTCTACAAATATGACCAGCCCATTTCCATTTTAACAATCTAATCCTTTTAATTACGTCTGTTAATTTGGTTTTTTTCCTTATACTTTATTACTTTAGTTTGATTTAATAATATGAATTATTGATTATTAAATACTGGGACAGTCCCACTAGGCATGGAGTGGTGGTCACCGCACACTCCGAGCCTCTCTATAAATGTTATATTTGCTCATAACCATAATTTAACGTGACGTCATTGCTCTACAAACATGGAGATTGTTACGAAGTACCTTCGTTTTGTTTACTGTTTATATTGAATTTTAATATTAAATTGGGATCATACCATTCAATGGAAACGTCTTACATTCATTAGGCGACCTCCGTGGCGCAGTGGTACGCGCGGTGAATTTGTAAGACAGAGGTCCTGGGTTCGATTCCCGGCGGGGCAGATTGAGATTTTTCTGAATTTGTCTTGGTCTGGCTGGTGGGAGGCTTTAGCGTTCCGGTACGATGTCGTGTAGAAACCGAAAGGGGTGTGGATTTCATCCTACTCCTAACAAGTTAAGCCGCTTCCATCTTAGACTGCATCATCACTTAACATCAGGTGTGATAGCAGTCAAGGGCGAACTTGTAGTCGATAAAAAAAAAGGCCTGACTAAAACTGTTCTAGATCTGCTCTGAGGTCCAAATCTGCTCTAGATTGGTCCCTACCACATTTGGCTGTGCAGAGAGAGATTTAATAACACGGAAAGAGAAAGTGAGTGTTGATGTCGTCACAAATGGACCATTTTAAACCTACACTCGTGTCGTCTCGGGCTCTGTTCTGAGTTTTCCTCTCAGCCACGCGATGGACTCGGCATCATGGTGAATCTATGGAATGCTAAGGTTCTTCTCTCTATTTTAGGGGCGCAATTTTAATTCTAGCACTGGGGATAATGAACTATAACTGTGTAAATGTATAAATGTTATTACTTTTAATTAATATAATGTTGTTATGTTATTACTTTTAATTATTATAAACAGAAAAAGCACTTAAACGATCGTCTTCTTAGGAATCGACATAAATTAGTTTTATCAGCGTATCGCCTCCGAAAAGTTCAAAAGTCATTCGTTGGACTGGGTGTACTCTTCTACAACAAGATGCCCAATTCAGTTTTAGCTCTGCCATTGCATAAGTTTAAGCAATGTATTAAAACTCTCGTACTGAGTCAAGGTTATTATAGTATAGATGAATTTTGAAATGACAAAGAGGTTGAGAGGCAATTCTTTCAACTACACACAAGTAGTAGAATAAATAATTTTATGTAACAATACAGTTAATATTGTAAAAATTAATGATTTTAAAAGAGCAACTGTTGAGTTTCTTGCCGGCTCTTCTCAACAGGACCTGCCTTCCGAGCCGGTGGTAGAGTCACTACAAATAGTCTAATTTGACGTTTCAAAAGTGCTTATAATTACTTGAAATAAATGAATTTGAATTTAATTTTTCGCACTATATATCATAAGAATATTAGTTCTTAATAAATAAATAATTGAATCAGAATCGGGAACGAATCATTTAGAATACTTGTCAAGGACTTGTTATGTTAAAGAAGTTATAATGTCTCACCGTTAATAGGACTGCTAATATTAAAATACAATAAAAAAAATTGGTTGTCTGTAAAGTCGGTTTACTGACGATAGTTGAACGTGACAACGTCTTAAGAAAATGCTGATGGAATGATAGCATTTAATTGGTTATTAAAATTTTTAATTTAAGTATATTTTTATAAATATTAATTTAAATTAATAAAATAATTGATTTTGATTTTATAAATTTATATTTTAAATTTATAATAAATATATTAATTTTTAATTTAAAATTAATATATTTAATAATTATATTTAATAGACGGATGTCGAGCACTGCCGAACGCAAATGCCGATTGTGCTTCTTTGTCGCTCGTTCCGCGCTCTCGCTTGCACTTCAAGCCTTACATGGAACGCCTCAAAGCGAGGTAACGGCGCATGACGTCATGTTTTTTCGTGTGTGCAGCCGGCTCTATCGAATTATAAGACGTTGTCACGTCAAAAATCCCAAAATGAAAACTTCAAATATGTCAAAGAAAAATAAATAAAATAAGGGCTATAAATTAAACAATAATTGTCAATAACAAAAATTAAATAAAAATCATGTTTGATTAAGTACTGGGACAGTCCTACTAGGCGTGGAGTGGTGGTCACCGCACACTCCGAGCCTCTCTATAAATGTTATATTTGCTCATAACCATAATTTAACGTGACGTCATTGCTCTACAAACATGGAGATTGTTACGAAGTACCTTCGTTTTGTTTACTGTTTACCGCTATGTGGAGTAGCTATGAACTTGTTGGGTTTTTGGTTTTGGATTACGAGGTCCGGAGTTCGAGTCCTGTGCATTGTAGAGCTTTTTGTTTTGGATTCGTCTTGGATCGATTAGCATGCCGTGACGAGGGATGGCGTGGCGCTGTTTTGTTGTCAAAGAAGAAAATATGAAATAGGTACATAAAGAAATAAGAAAATATGAAACATACAACATGGTACATTTCATAAGAAAATATGAAAGAGCACGCACCGGGTTTCACCTGCGTTGTTCTCTTTCCCGTGGGAATTGTGGTATATAAAAATTTTGACGTGACAACGTCTTATAATTCGATAGAGCCGGCTGCACGCATGAAAAAACATGACTCATGCGGCGTTACCTCAATTTGAGGCGTTCCATGTAAGGCTTGAAGTGCAAGCGAGAGCGCGGAACGAGCGACAAAGAAGCACAATCGGCCTTTGCGTTCGGCAGCGTTCGACATGCGTCTCTCTCCTACTTGAGTGGGCGATGCGTCTGCGTGGACAGCTGCTATACAATAGTACATTTACATGTTTTATTTTTTTCACTAAATTACAAATTTTTCTTTGAACATTCCATCAGTATTTTCTTAAGACATTGTCACGTTCAACTATCGTCAGTATACCGACTTTACAGACAACCAATTTTTTTAACAAAAATAGAACAGACTCGAAACGCACCAAAAAGTAAGAAATAAGTGTCATTTAGTTGCTTTAATTTACTTAAGCATATCTTACTTTTTAGTGATTTATCGCCACGTAACGTACTCGTACTATACTGTCATAGTATATTATACGGCACTTGTAACCAAAAACCTACCGATACTTACACAAAAACCGAAATCGCTGCAAGTGTGTTCGCCTTTATTGTGCTGACAAAATATGCAGTATAACTACAATTAAAATTTTTGGTGTTATCACAAATTTAACCTGCGGGGAAAGAAAGAGGCTGCGTTTTTATATAGGAAAAATATTGATTTTCCAAACAAAACTATCTCAGTAATAATTCTTTGAGAAGTTGGTAGTGCCTATACCTCCGTGTCTTAAAGGCGACGGACGATAAGACTTCAGTTTCGGTATCTACCAAAACTACGTTTGTCCCCGCCTGCAGCACCATAAAGTATTTAGAATTTTATACAGATATAGTGACCCTTGTTTTTCTCTTTTCAGTTAATAACTTCTCAGCAGTCGGGTTTTTTGTTTTTATAATAATAATTTTATTTGAGACTTTTTAGTTTTAGTTTATGGTATAGAAATGAGATGGTACACTTAGTACACTTTTTGCCATTTTTTGTTAAAAAAGTAATATGAACATGATATGATATTTATATTTTTGAAATGGTCTTTTTACGACCTCTCAATTGGTACCCATATTGCTTAGGTAAGACCCTCCTTCCCACATCCCTCCTTTTTACAGCCGCCATTTTAAAATTTTTTATAGCCTATGTCACTACCACAATTTTGACAAATTCAACGACACCTCACGTGTCAAAATCCGTTCAGCCGATTAGGCTGTAGCGCGTGCCGAAGAAATGGACATACATACATACGTTCCAAAAACATAACCCTCCTTCTGACGCAGTCGGGTAAAAAAGAAACATTCTGCTCGCAATCTCGCCAACCCGCATTGGAGCAGCGTGACGTATCTGAGCTCCATATTGACTGACCAGGGAACAGGCCCTGGTCTACACCATTAATAGACTGATAATGATCATAAAAACACTTCATATTTCACCCCTACTTTACCCCTATTTTATATAGGGTGGTACAAAATGTGACCACCCTGTATAAGCCGAGTCTGCATAATCCGGGGCGTGCAAATGTTATTGGTTAGAGGTCCAAGACATAAGCGGTAGCGGGTGATACTGCTATAGTAAATCCTAGTGCTTACTAATATTATAGAGGCGAAGTTTGTATGTATGGATGTATGTTTTTTGCTCTTTCACGCAAAAACTACTTTACGGATTTTGATGAAACTTTACAATAATACAGCTGATATATCAGAAAAACATATTGGCTACTTTTTCTTTCGAAATTTTTATGGGAACGGGAACTACACAGGTAAACAGATAGGCATAATAAACTAGTGTTATTCGCTGTTTCACCCTTCATTCATCATTCTGAATTTCAGCCAACGCGCGTCTAAAGTAGGGTGAAGGAATAACAAACATCATTATCTTCATCATTATTATCAGCCTGTAGACGTCCACTGTTGGACATAGGCCTTTTTTAGGGACTTCCAAACACAACGATCCCGAGCCGCCTGTTGCCAGCGGCTCCCTGCGACACGTTTGATGTCGTCAGTCCACCTGGTTGGGGGTCGACCAACGGTCCAATGTCCTAGATTTGATAGGACATTCTGATTCCTTGCCCTGGTCATCCCTTTCCACCATTCTCATTATAATATTAGTGTTCTTTATACCTTTGTAAGAAAGTTCTCTTTGTATAGGGTTGATTGGGGTGATCGTTAAGTAAAAAAGGGGTTAAAACAATAAATAAATTGGTTATAAAATGTATTTTTACCCGACTGCGTCAGAAGGAGGGTAATGTTTTTCAAGCGTATGTATGTATGTATGTACGTATGTATGTATGTATGTATGTATGTATGTATGTCCATTTCTTCGGCACGCGCTACAGCCTAAGCGGCTAAACGGATTTTGACATGTGAGGTGTCGTTGAATTTGGCTAAATTGTGTGACATAGGCTATATGAATTTTCAAAATGACGGCTGTAAATGGGGAAAAAAGGGGGGACGTGTGCATTTTTTTCTTTTATCCTAGCAATATGGGTATCAAATGAAAGCTCGTGAAAATACCATTTCAAAAATATAAATATCATATCATGTTTATATTACTGTTTTAACAAGCAATGTCAAAAAGTGTACCGTCTCATTTCTATACCACAAATCAAAACTAAAAAGTCTCAAATAAAATTATTATTATAAAAACAAAAGACCCAACCGCTTAGAAGTAAACTACGTTTGTCCCCGCCTGCAGCACCATAAAGTATTTAGAATTTTATATAGAATAATTTTATTTGCAAAGTATACAAACTAGACTAATATCTATCGTCCTAGCGCTGATGGAAGCGATCAGGTCAAAAATCAGGTCTGAATGCCCTATTAATAAACATACGTTTAATACATCTAGTTTTCACTAGAACATTATCACAAAATTATAAAAAATAAAACAATGAAAAAGAAAATAATAATAAAAAACAACTTTATAAATTAAGTAGAAAATTAATAAAAATTAATTTAAATCTAACACTGCAATATTTTAAAATTAAAATTATCTTTACTTTATAATGGCACATATTTTCATAAATATAAATATACGCACATAAACCAGTAATAAAATAAATAAATAAATTGGTTATAAAATGTATTTTTTGCAAAATATGAAACTAGACTAAAATCTATCGTCCTAGCGCTGATGGAAGCGATCAGGTCAAAAATCAGATCTGAATGCCCTATTAATAAACCTACGTTTAATACATCTAGTTTTCACTATACTAAAGCTAAACTCGATTGAGAATGCTTGTCAACAAACAAATTAAAAATGAAAGTAGAAAATGCAACACATTTTATGCCTAATAAATTGAAATATATGTTTTGGTTTTTTATTAAATCTTATTTAAAAGATATTGAATATATTAATTAGTTTTAAGCTTACTAATCTAATTTATTGTCATGAATTCGTCATTAATAAATTAATTTAAAAAATTAGGTGTTTAATGACTAGTGATTTCTACCTACATTTTAAATTTGTTTGTTGACAAGCATTCTCAATCGAGTTTGGCTTAAGTATAGATCATTATCAACTTTAATCCAAGCTTATTCTCTCCACAAACAATATTTAGTATTAATAAATAAAGAGCAAGAGACGAGTAAGCTAGTTGCACTCTACTATCGGAGTAAAATTTAATCCTAGGCGCTACATGGTTTAACAATGGATAACGCTTAGACTGGTTGACATAATTGCATGCATTTTTGATGTTTACAGAGTCTTGTCTTCCTTTGTTTGTCCCTAATGTATTGATAATGATAAAACAGTAAAATAAATCCACTAGATCACTAACTGTAATCTATCTACAAGACTTACCTTTTCATCTTCGTCCCAGTTAACGAACCGAATACGCTTTTAACTGAGTGTTATAATATTTATTTTCACGTAAGTTCTTAACTTTTCTTTTTTATTCTTTCTTGCAGGGAAAAGAAGTAGTTGTCAAAAACTATTGTTATGTCATTTATTGACATAATCACAGATCAACTGGGTTAATTGAGCTATAAATTCATTGTTAGACTCACCCTTTTTACGTTTAAAAATTTGGATTAGGCACAATATTGTACGCATTAATTCCGGTTTAAGAAAAGTGTCATTAGTCGAAAGTAACTCTATGTTTATTAATAGCGATCTATCAACACTATTACGTTTCTCTGAGAGTAACTAGTCTGAGAGTAACACAGGATGATGTTTGCACTAAGCGATTTTTATTTAAGTTAAAGCACATGAGTAGATAATAGGAACGGAGACCGCGCTTCATACTACCGCGCGAATCGCTTGCACTACTACAAGCACGCGGGGCATGTGTGAGTGACCACTGGCCACTTGTCGCTTACACATGAGTAGATAAACGGAACTGAGACCGCGCTTCATACTACTGCGCGAATCGCTAGCACTACTACAAGCACGCGGGGCATGTGTGAGTGACCACTGGCCACTTGTCGCTTACACATGAGTAGATAAACGGAACTGAGACCGCGCTTCATACTACTGCGCGAATCGCTAGCACTACTACAAGCACGCGGGGCATGTGTGAGTGACCACTGGCCACTTGTCGCTTACACATGAGTAGATAAACGGAACTGAGACCGCGCTTCATACTACTGCGCGAATCGCTAGCACTACTACAAGCACGCGGGGCATGTGTGAGTGACCACTGGCCACTTGTCGCTTACACATGAGTAGATAAACGGAACTGAGACCGCGCTTCATACTACTGCGCGAATCGCTAGCACTACTACAAGCACGCGGGGCATGTGTGAGTGACCACTGGCCACTTGTCGCTTACACATGAGTAGATAAACGGAACTGAGACCGCGCTTCATACTACTGCGCGAAATGCTAGCACTACTACAAGCACGCGGGGCATGTGTGAGTGACCTCCAGCCGCCTGTCGCGTACGCGGCGAGACTGGAAAAATCCAGTTACGCTGGCACAGTTAGTTAACAATCTTACGGTCATGTCACGTAGTTTTTATGGTTGTTTAATTTGTCTTAACCTATTGTAACAACCCTACTAAAATAGGTAACAAATTTTTCACGTTCTTAAGCTTTTTTTTTATTGACTTCAAGTTGGCTCTTGACTGCCATCACACCTGATGTTAAATGATGATGCAATCTAAGATGGAAGCGGGCTAACTTGTCGGGAGTAGGATGTAATCCACACCCCTTTCGGTTTCTACACGACATCCTACCGGGACGCTAAATCGCTTGGCGGTACGTCTTTGTCAGTAACCGAAAAGCCTCCCACCAACTAGACCAAGACAAATTAAGAAAAATTACACTCTGCCCCACCGGGAATCGAACCCAGGACCTCCGTCATTATAAATCCACCGCGCATACCACTGCGCCACGGATTTCGTCAAAAATGAGCTTTACCTCTGTAACGAGTACGATACGTGGCGATAAATCACTAAAAAGTAAGAAATAAAAATTTTTAAATGAAATTTTTACTTTTTAGTGCGTTTTGAGCCGGTTCTATTTTTATTTAAAAATTTTTACCTACTCATGTGGTTAAAGTATGTATCACACTGCGCCGCTCCTGACTTGTACCACATCGCAAGTAGCGTAAAAGCATCGGTTAACGAACCGAGAGACGGGATACTATAATAATTTACATATACATACAGACAGGGTGTCCCGGATATTGATCGCACCGTGGCACCGATTTCATAGATGTGTTTCAGTCATAGATTAAAGACTACTAGATGGAGTCATAACGCGGCTGTAGGTTCAAGAGCGTGACAGACTTATTTCATTCGGCCTTTATTAGAAAGTGACACAAGATTATTTTTTGTCCCTTTCAGCGTGTTCGTTTTTATTGTTTGTCAAGAGTGGAGTTTGTGACAGACAAGGGACATATCTGAGCAATTATTAGCTTTTTATTAAATTTGCTGATAAATAATATAACTTTGCGGTTACGATATTAATTTAAACGTTATCGTGCTATGGTGGGTTGTAATATTTTCGGCTGCAACAGTCGCAGCGAACAGAAAATCGAAGGAATTACGTTTCATACGTAAGTAGGCATAAACTTCATTGATTGATGATTTAAAGCTTAGATATGTTATTTTTTAGCAAATTTCATGTATTATGCGTTTACTAAACTATATTATATAAAGTAATACTTCGTATTTTACGATATTTTAAAACATAACGTTTTATGATGTACTTTAAATGTTGACATGTCATGTCAATAAGGCTGATTTGCTGTCTCACGAGTGGACACGCTATGGGCTCTATCTAGTTGTCTTTAATCTATGGTTTCAGTATATTGGGCCCCCAACGTCCATTAGATGTCATCGTTTGACGGCCTTCGAGGCGCAGTGGTTTGCGCGGTGAACTTATAACATGGATCCTGTGATCGATTCCCAGCGGGGCAGATTCAGATTATCTTAATTTGTCTTGGTCTGGCTGGAGTTCGCGCACGCTTGGCACAAGAGGCGGAGTGTTTTGGAGCTCCACGGAGAAGACCCACTCCGTCACTGGTAACGGAGTGGGTCTTCTCCGGACGTGCATGCCCCAGAAGGGGGATAGTGCTCTATAGGGACAAGGACGAGAAGATAAAGAACTTGTACGGGAGTCAAGAAGGCGGCCCGGTGATGAAACGCGTGGAGAAGTGCGGATTCCGGGTTGCCCTCCTGACGATTCGGCCCGCATAACCGCAAGGTTGGTGGGGCCATGGGAGGTGGTGGGTTGGTCTGGCTGGTGTCCTGGTTACCGATCCCGCCGTGGCAATGACTTCATCATCATCATTATCAGCCTATTAACTGCGCACTACAGGGCCAGGCCTCCCTCGTTATAGGAGAGGGGATGTGGAGCGTACACCCACCGCGATGCTCCAATGCGAGTTGACGGGCTTAATGTTTTTTTTGATCTTATACAAGTTGGCCCTTGACTGCTATCACACCTGATGTTAAGTGATGATGCAGTCTAAGATGGAAACGGGCAACTTGTTAGGAGTAGGATGAAATATACACCCTTTTCGTGGTAGTAACCAGCCTCGGCCCACCAGCCAGACCAAGACAAATGAAGAAAATCTCAATCTGCCCCACCAGGAATCAAACCCAAGACCTCTGTCATATACCACCGCGCATACCACTGCGCTACGGAGGTCGTCAAAATATTCTATTTATTAACGATCACTATCAGATGTTGATGACAGTAACCAGGACCGACGGCTTAACGTGCAATCCGAGGCATGGGTAACACCATCAACGACGACGCCGTCCGTGGCGCAGTGGTATGCGCGGTGGATTTATAAGACGGAGGTCCTGGGTTCGATTCCCGGCGGGGCAAATTAAGATTTTTCCTAATTTGTCTTGGTCTGGCTGGTGGGAGGCTTTCGCCGTGGCTAGTTACCACCCTACCGACAAAGACGTACCGCCAAGCGATTTAGCGTTCCGGTACGATGTCGTGTAGAAACCGATAGCGGTGTGGATTTCATCCTACCCCTAACAAGTTAGCCCGCTTCCATCTTAGATTGCATCATCACTTAACATCAGGTGTGTTAGCAGTCAGAGGCCAACTTGTAGTCGATAAAAAAAAAAAAA
>JAXAVZ010000329.1:0-97236 GCA_034621355.1 Mycalesis mineus | reverse complement strand
ACACATACAGGTCGATTACAGAACCTCCTTTGCCAAGTCAGTGAAAAACAGCTGATTGCGAATCAAAATAGATTCTAACAGCGTATAGTTGGGTACAGACAGCGGCAGCGCTTGTGCCGAGGTCCACAAGTAACCTCGCACCACTTGCCCGAGCCGTTGTGAAACTCCGCTCTCTCGGCATTGAGCTTGGGCATGGAACTGCAAACCACGATAATTCCTTCATTGTTTATATTAAACATATTTAAAACAATAATAATTTGCGGACGTCGTAAACATTTATTATTAGTCGAGGTTTTTATAGAACAGACTTTGTGCATGAAATTCGTGAAAGCGATCGAGTATGTTTTCTTATATTACACGACGCAGAATAAAATGAACTACTTATTAGAAATTGTATATCCTGCCAAACTAAATAAAAATCCTTGCCATGTTACGGAAAAATGCCACAATTCTTTTATTTTATTAAGCACAGACTGCTAAAAGACCTTATAGCGCCCTCAATAGAAATTTTTTTCCTGGTCACGCAACAATATCAATTATATTAAAATTGAGTTTCTGCTTACAGTTTGTTCACAGCTTTCCCAATCGATGGTAGAGTCACAAATTAGTTACTGACTTGGCTTTTCAAAAGTGCTTGTATGTATGTCATTAGCCGACAAGATATAAACGAATTTGATTTTTTTTTTATTTTTTTAATCGAATACAAGTTGGCCCTTGACTGCTATCACACCTGATGTTAAGTGATGATGCCGTCTAAGATGGAAGGGGGCTGACTTGTTAGGAGTGGGACGAAAATCCACACCCCTTTCGGTTTCTACCGGAACGCTAAATCGCTTGGCGATACGTCTTTGTCGGTAGGGTGGTAACTAGCCACGGCGAAAGCCTCCCACTAGCCAGACCAAGACAAATTAAGAAAAATCTCAATTTGCCCCGTCGGGAATCGAACCCAGGACCTCCATCTCATAAATCCACCGCGCATACCACCGGAGGTCGTCAAAAAATATTTAAATAGATTTCCTTCGCTATAGAGTGTACTCAAATTCCTCTACTTGTTAAGTCACTGTCGTGTAGAAAAGAAGTAATCTCGTACGTACGATAGATAGGTACTCTGGATACGTGCGATCTGCAATTTATGGATGGGTTAGGATAGGGTCAAGGATGTACCAAATGTACCTAATAGATAATATCAACTAATCATCTAAAAAAATATTGGTATAATTTAATGAGCACTAGTTTACAGTGGCTGCAACCTTTGGGAGGGCCACCCTGGAAAATAACTTGATTGACCTTTGATGTATTAAACATTAATCTACTGGTAACTAAAAATTTAAATCGCAGTTTACATTTTCAGGTCTATCATGTCGGATCAAGACTTAAAGTTAAAGTTTGGTTGGTTAAGATGATTATAAAGTTTTATGTGTTGTGGCCTGCATAGAAATCAATATGCTTGTATATATACGCCATAAATATGTTACTTAGTTATTTTCTGTTGCCATTTTAGTAGATCGATTATCTGGGTAATTCTAAATTATCCCCAGAGAAATATAATGTCAGAAAGTAATTTTTTTTTTCTTTTTGCTCCGCTAACATGCTTCAGTGTTTTATTAAAACATTTATCAGAGTGTCATATTTACTTTACTTATTAAAACTTATATGATACTGTAGGTACTTACTATTAGCCTAGCGGTATTCGGCTATTAAATGACGTCATGGCATGTACAAACGTATACGAATATGACAAATTTGAGAATAAACATAATATCAAAAATTGCGGAACCGACGGGATTCGATCCCACGTCTCTCTTTGCACTTAGAGCGCCTTACCGCTAGGCCACGATCCCGATGACGTCGGTGCCGAAATTGTACTTTAATATTATGTTTTTGATATCCATACAGTATGAACTGAACATGTTACAATACCATCCCGTACGACGGGTTCGAATCCCGTCCGTTCCGCAATTTTTGATATTATGTTAATTCTTAAATACCTATGAATAATCCCTTAAGTGTGGGTAACATTTTTCAATAAAAATTAAAAAAAAAAGAATTCGAGTAAATTAACGAATCATATTATTATATCATAAGGCATATCTAACTGTGTTTTCCGAAAACACAATTTAGATATTAGCAGCTACTAACAATAACTTGATGAAAAACTTCCAGACAAACATTTATTATGTTTAATAAAATAAGACGTCGAATGCATAGCGATAACATAATATTAGAATATTTTCCTTTTATTTTTAAAACAAAAACGTGATTGACTCAAACAAATGTGACTTCTAGACCAGCACGGTCCGTCCTTCCATGAACACCCTATACTTATTGAATTATTGTACCAGCTTAACGTTCAATTTTCTTTTTCAGACGTAATGGAAGCTAAGGAGTTCAAGGAATTCTCGTCGGCGATGACGAACTACATCGCCGAATATTTAGAAAACATACGCGACAGGTATTTATTTATCTATAACAACAGTAATCAATTTAACAATAAAACTTATCGTCATCCTCACCCGTCTGTTCAAACAATTACATAATACCGCAAAAACTATTGACCACATAAATGATAAGATACATAGGTAGTAGATACAGATAGGTTTAATGACTTGACCAACAATTGATTTTGTTAAGAGTGCATAAAGTGCATTTAATTTACATCAATGACACCTGTATCCGATTGCTAACTTTATGGATACAGAACAATTGCTTGGTTTGACTTCGATTAATTTTTTTAATTTTATATTACACCAGCATGCGCCCTCGACTTATACAAATAGGGTTGTAGTTTCAAGAATACAGAAAAGTTTGAACGCTAACCCATTCAGTTTAAAGAAAGAATGGCTATACTTAGCAAGCTATCCGCAAAAGATAGATGTGTAACATTGTAGTCCTATTCATTAGGAACATTCCTTCCATACATTGATTTGTTACATCACTAAGGATTAAGGCAGCGTTTTCAGTGAAAGCCCAGACGGCGCGAGTCTTCCTACAATTATAGTCATACTCATATTTAAGCTAATGTACAAAAAACAAAACATATTCTGTACTAAACATTCCTCACTGTCTCTATTGTGCGGTTAAGACAGACATACGCGGCGGGGGACTTTGTTCTATAATTTGTAGTGGTAGCGATTACATTATAATATAAATATATTATAGTAATAGCGGATCAAGAATTCGGGTCGTTGGTTGGTTTACGGAATAATACTGATTTAATTTTTCTTTCTAAGCCTAGAGGTAGAAAAATCGTTGTATTACATAGAACAATTATTATTATAAAAACAAAAAACCCGACTGCATGGCAAAGACTGAAGAACGACTGAAAGATGCAAGCGGGGACAAAATACTTTATTTTCTGCGGGGAAAGAAAGATCTACCAAAACTACGTTTATCCCCGCCTGCAGCACCATAAAGTATTTAGAATTTTATATAGATATAGTGATCCTTGTTTACCGCCGCCGTTTTGAAAATTTATATAAGTAGTCTATGTCACTACCACAATTTTGACAAATTCAACGACACCTTACATGTCAAAATCCGTTCAGTCGTTTAGGCTGTAGCGCGTGCCGAAGATATGGACATACATACATATGCTCGAAAAACATAACCCTCCTTCTGAGGCAGTCGGGTAAAAAGAAGCAGATTGAAAGCTCAATGTGTAATTGTAATCGTGAAAGAATCACAACTCTTATTACAATAGTGTTGTGAGTCTAAGCTTCAAATCCCCTCCTACTTATAATTAACATTGTAATTAACCGTCGATAGGCGGATAATGAGGATTTATTTTATTATGGAGGCTTCAAATTTGACGCCAATGATAGCCTGGCCAGAAAAATATAAAACCTAGATAAGGAGCGCCACAAATACTAGATAATTGTTAACAGTGTGTGCATAGGATTTTAGTGGAGATTTTTTTTTATTTTTAGCAGCAATATGGCGACGATTTGTATATTTTTGATCAGGCTATAAGTACTTACTTCAGGCTATAAGAACTTTGACGACCTCCGTGGCGCAGTGGTATGCGCGGTGGATTTATAAGACGGAGGTCCTGGGTTCAATTCCCGGCGGGGCAGATTGAGATTTTTCTTAATTTGTCTTGGTCTGGCTGGTGGGAGGCTTTCGCCGTGGCTAGTTACCACCCTAACGACAAAGACGTATCGCCAAGCTATTTAGCGTTCCGGTACGATGTCGTGTAGAAACCGAAAGGGGTGTGGATTTTCGTCCCACTCCTAACAAGTTGGCCCGCTTCCATCTTAGACTGCATCATCACTTAACATCACGTGTGATAGCAGTCAAGGGCCAACTTGCAGTCGATAAAAAAAAAACTATCGTTTCGTACCAATACACTAAATTGCTTTTATCTGATTTTAGACAAGTGGTGCCATCTGTGAAGCCTGGCTACCTACGCCCTCTGGTGCCAGAGCAGGCGCCAGAGAAGCCGGAACCATGGACGGCTGTGATGGATGACATCGAGCGTGTGATCATGTCTGGCGTCACCCACTGGCACTCGCCGCGGTTCCACGCCTATTTCCCTACCGCTAACTCTTACCCATCCATCGTAGCTGATATGCTCAGCGGAGCTATTGCTTGCATCGGATTTACATGGGTACGTAACTCGTATAGGTAGATCACATAAATTTTATTTAGGCTTTAGATTAGAGATTGCTTTCCCTTGAGCTGAGCGCAACCTTAAGGGTCTGTGCAGAGAAGAAGTAATCTAAATTCTGTGGTCGCTACAATGTATGCAACTTAATTATCATACGGCGCGAAGAGTAGACAGTAGGTGGCGCTGCCACCTACTGTTACGCATTTTTATGACGTCACATAAGGTACAATACAGGGGATACAGGACAAAGATTTGAAGAAAATAAGAAAAAGAAAGCGAATATGTCTTAAAAGTCGTCTCCCATACATGTGCACATAAAGGTTACTCCTGTGAGACTTGGAGGGTAGTGAAATTTTTCTCTCTTTTTAAATATAACGTTTTATACCTTATACAAATTCTATATATATATCTTACTAGCAGTCGCCCGCGACTTCGTCCTCGTGAAAACCTATTAGTTACCCTTTTAATTTTAAAGACAGATTTTCATATAAAGTGTGCTTATTCCCCGCTATCTCACTCTACTCTCAATTTAATTTTTTTATAGTTTCCCGTCAAGTAATATCCTCCATCCCGTCCCGTGTACTAAAGATCTACATTTTTGTTCAACATTGTACGATATTACAGTACATTATCATTAACTCTTGAGCTTTCATAATAATCAAAAATAATTTTACAATCCTACACGCAGATCTAGAAATTAGCCCGTTTGAACAAACGAACAAACTTTTTCGTATATTATATAAATATGGTCTGCAGGCCAAATAAATTGAACAAAGATCGAATTCTCAAAGAATATCAGTACCAAAATGTTGACCCCTATTCAATACGTATAACATAGCACGGTGGAATTTTTTCACATTTTCCATTATTTCTTCGCTCCTAATAATTGCAGCGTTATGTAGTATAGCCTAAAGCCTTCCTCGATAAATGGTCTATTCAACACCAAAATAATTTTTCAATTCGAACCAGTAGTTCCTGAGGTTAGCGCGTTCAAACAAACCCTTCAGCTCTATAATATTAGTATAGATATATCTTTGCGGAAATTACACATTTAACATTAACACTTGGGTTGGTATGTGAATGCATTGGGGACCGTGGAATTCTTGCTTAAGTTGTTTAATTTACATTCTTACAAGTAAAATTACAGAAATATTTCATGTTTCAATAATATTTTTTGTTTCAAAGTCAATGTCATTGTCAATAGTGCCGTATAAATGCGGACAAGGTAAACAGGTGACGCGAGTAAACCCTGCATGTCACAAAATATAACAAATCTCTGCTACCTGTTGGACCGAACTCGGTATTTTTTTTAAATTTTATTTATACTGTGTCGGTACAGTATTGAATTGTCTGAAAATATTAATAATGCAACTTTTTCTAAAAATGAAACTTAGCTGGATCGATTAGTTTCCCCCGTAATCCGCTGCATACACAATTTCATGAAAATGTTTGGGGCCGGCTCCGATATTCAAATTATATACTGCCTCGTTGGCTAGTGGTTAGCCTTCGATCACGAGGTCCTGGGTTCGATTCCTGGGTCGGGTCACGGATTAATTCTGAGTTTTTTCATTCTTCTATAAAATGTTCAGTACTTTCCAAGCCCGGAGTCTAGAAGTGGACGGTGTTACACACCCGTGCCTCGGAGAGCACGTTAAGCCGTCGGTCCCGGTCACACGATCAAATAGTGGTCGTTAATAAGTGAAACATTAACACCCTAAGCCCGCCAAACCGCATTGGAGCAGCGTGGTGGGTTTACGCTCCATATTCCTTCTCCTATAAGGAGCGAGGCCTGGCCCTATAGTGGGCCTTTAATAGTCTGATAATGATACTGACTTTGCTCGATTAAAGGTATTAGATTAAGTAGTATGTACAACAACAACTACATATCAACTGTTTTAACAGATTCTGCAAAAAAAATACATATATACGGTCGAATTGAGAAACTCCTTTTTTTTGAAGTCGTTAAATAAAGCAAAAAGTTCTATAATCTGTGTGTATCACAATGAATAACAATTTACCATTTTTAAAATGATTAAATCAGAAGTTAGTTTTGGAATAAATACACTTACATACTTATTTTTGTTAACTTTGGTATAGTGATAAGTTAATATGTACCTATTCCAATGTTGTTAATGATTTTGTGTGAAACGAAACGAGTGACGTACGCGTGACGTCGATGATGGTGACTAATATCAAGTTTGTCATTATTAACGGAAACGGAAAATACCGGTTATTTATTATAATAGACAATTTATTTAGAATAACGTTATAATATAATATCTGTTGTATCTAGTATCCCGCTTGGAAACGGTTTACGGTCCAAAATAAATTGTCTCAGAGTCGGAAAAATGTTAATAAAATTATACATACTGTACTTACTTATAGCCCTGACAAGAAATATAAACCCCCCCCCCCCCCATGTTACGGATAACAATGGTACTAATTTCTTTTAATACCTAAATTACTATGTACCTACTTGTACAGACTGCTAAAAAGTTCTTGTGGCGCCCTCAATCCAGATTTTTATTTTCTTGGTCAGGCCATATCGACATAAAAATTACAGTAACTTCTTTTTCAGAACTCTGGGTTCTGATTATTAACAAAACTTATTTAACTGGTGCCCTTATAAATATACCACCTAGAATAAAGAGCGTTTAGCGTTATTACTTAACATAATATGTCCTTTACATTACAGATTGCTAGCCCTGCTTGCACTGAACTGGAAGTCGTTATGCTGGATTGGCTGGGCCAGATGCTTGGACTGCCCGAGGAGTTCCTAGCAAGGTCTGGAGGCGAAGCAGGCGGCGTGATCCAAGGCACGGCCAGCGAGGCCACCCTCGTCGCGCTTCTCGGAGCGAAGTCCCGCACCATGCATAGAGTTAAGGAGCAACACCCTGAGTGGACAGAAGTTGAAATTCTTTCGAAACTCGTGGGATACTGCAATAGTTAGTACCTGTTTGGCTTCTAATTTAGTGGCATAAGATATACAGCAATATTAATAAGTAACGCCATATTTAAATATGGTTTAATGTAGTTAGCTACAAATCTGCGTCAGTTGCTTATCATCATAATTACCTCTGTTATTAAAAGGTTTATTAGGTTATTAGGTAATCACAGGCTTAAAAAAGTATGTGCTTTGGGAGGCTCGAAGTGCTAACTTAATTACGGTTAGTGCTGTAGGTTAGGGTGAGAGAGAAGGAGCCTGTCTTCCGCTGCGGTATGCGTGAGGGAAAAGGGAAGTCAAGCAGACTGGCACCGTACAGCGTCACGTAACGAAGCGGTTTACCTTCCCATAAGAAGTTATTATTTCAAAAAATTCAGCTGATTAGGTAATAATTTCGTTAATTACGAACGTTATTAGATATTTGAAAATCTAATGCGGGGTTAGCGTAATGATGTTGAACTCTACAATTACCTGTTTGGATTAATGTTAATAATAAACGCAATCGACAACTCAAGTGCTCTCTGAGGTAAGTGGGTGCAGCACCACGAAATTCCATAGGCAGTCTGTTACTCAAAACTTCTTGAATAAAAGAAGTAATAGGTAATTTTATTACAGCTCGAACGAGTAGGTATTTAATACTGGACTTCATGATCTATAGCCGCACATAGAGAAACCTTTGAACCATCGAGACCTTGACAATATTTTGTGAAATCTTAGATATTATAACGAACTAACGTATTTTTAACCGACGAAAAAAACCGGAGGAGGTTCTTAATTCGACACGTATTTTTTTTTTTATGTATGACACCGCATAACTTTTTACAGTGTTGTCCGATTTTGATAATTTTTTTTACTAAAAAGAGCATACATCCAAGGTGGTCCCATTGTCCGCTTGTTAGGATCGGATGATGATATCCTGGGGAAATTAAAGGAACTCTTCAAATTTTGGAGGCACGCTTACAGCGATTTCGGTTTTTGACTCCGTACCGGTAGCTTTTTGGCTACTAGTGCCATATAATATACTATTACAGTATAGTACGAGTACGCTACGTGGCGATAAATTACTAAAAAGTAAGAAATAAAAATTTTTAACAAAAAATAGAACCGACTCAAAACGCACTAAAAAGTAAAAAATAACTGAGTCATTTAGTTGCTTTAATTTGCTTAAGCATATCTAGGAGTCGGTGCCAGCCAAGGTTTCTACTTTCAAGGACGTTACCTAGAACCCACAAACTGCTTTAATACGTAAAATAAATATCTTTTAAACTAGGCTGGCACCGACTTCACAGATATGCTTAAGTAAATTAAAGCAACTAAATGACACAGTTATTTTTTACTTTTTAGTGCGTTTTGAGTCGGTTCTATTTTTTGTTAAAAATTTTTAATTGTTGATGTTCTGTTCAAAAATATATAAATTTATGCTAAAATTATAAATGCGAAAGTAACTGTCTGTTTGTTACCCAATCACGCCTAAACTACTGAACTGATTTAAAAATAGTTTAAAGCCGGAATAAGGACATGGCTACTTTTTTGAACTATCACAAAACAATTTATCGCGGACGGTCGATAGTTACCTATAATTTAATGACTAAATGCTGTTTAAAATGGTATTGTAGTTTATTGTTATATAACATTAAATAAAAATTTAAAAAACCCCCGACCCAAACTAGAAACAGGAAAAGAACCAGTCAAGGCAAATTCAGCGAGCACAAACTCGATGGGTTTACTAAAAAGGTAGACCAGGGTTACGTCTCCTACCTACGAGCCTTATCATCAGACCTGCTCAGTGGTTCCAGAAGACATTAGTGTTTCTATGTCAGATCACACACATGTTTTCAAACAAACTGAGCGTGTAACATTTCTATCACACCTAACAAACGACCTGATGAACTTGAAGACCTGAACCAATTTCCACCAAACATAGCTAAGAACACTCTCGACTGATATACCTTTCAAACAAAAAACCGTATTAAAATCGGATCATCCATTTGGGAGTTACGATGCCACAGATAGACATATACACATACACAGACACGTCAAACTTATAACACCCTGTCGTTTTTAATAAATAAAAATAAAAATAACTTTTCCAGAGCAAGCCCACTCATCTGTAGAGCGCGCTGGTCTTCTGGGCGGCGTGAAACTCCGTAGTCTAGCACCCGACAACAAGCGACGTCTCCGCGGTGACACTCTAAAGGAGGCTATCGAAGAGGATATTCGTAATGGACTTATACCGTTTTATGTGAGTATTCACGAGTCACTTTTTGCTATAATAATGTGAAATATCCCTGTCAAAGGATAATAGAGATCAGACAAGTGATGTTCAGTGTGTCAAAGTATGATAAGTTGTCCTTTAAAAAACTAGTGGAATAAGACGATATGGTGTGTCGACCTAATATTGGCTGAAATAAACACAATAACATTACAAGAAAATTAAATAATATGATTAGAAATCCTGTGAATTTAAAACCTCTTGTTATCTTGTAGTAAGTTAGTAACCAATATGGTCATCGAAACCCAAGAGTACCTACTATAGATGAGCCATCGAAACGACAGAAAGAAATAAATCATTCTTGAAAAACTGACAACATATATGCTTATGAGATATAGTGACAGAGATAATACTCGTTCGCTTTCACATACCAGTCCTTGCTTTACGTTTATTTTAATTAAATAGCCAAACTATACTATCTTTTTTATGATTTTGAAAACGCTATCAGTTAAGAGAAATAAAGACCGTGCTAACTTCAACTTTAAAATATTTTTCAGGTTGTTGCAACTCTTGGAACTACTTCTTCATGCGCTTTCGACGCTTTGGATGAAATCGGCGATGTTTGCAAAGAAAAAGACATTTGGTTACACATCGATGCCGCTTACGCTGGTTCAGCGTTCATTTGCCCCGAATACCGTTATCTGATGAAGGGCGTGGAGAAGGCGGACTCCTTCAACTTCAACCCGCACAAATGGATGCTCGTTAACTTTGACTGTTCTGCTATGTGGCTCAAACAACCCAGATGGATAGTCGACGCTTTTAACGTTGACCCACTCTACTTGAAGCACGATCAGCAAGGATCCGCGCCAGACTACCGCCACTGGCAAATACCCCTCGGCCGTCGTTTCCGCTCCCTAAAACTATGGTTTGTCTTACGACTATACGGCGTAGAGAATCTCCAAAAACATATTCGCAAACAGATCGCCTTAGCTCACCTCTTCGAAAAGCTCTGTCTCGAAGACGAGCGATTTGAACTGTTCGAAGAAGTTACCATGGGGCTAGTTTGCTTCAGGCTGAAGGGAAGCAACGACATTAACGAGGCTCTATTGAGGCGCATAAATGGACGCGGCAAGATTCATCTGGTGCCATCGAAGGTCGACGATGTGTATTTCCTGAGGCTCGCGATCTGTTCGCGTTTCTCTGAAGAAAGCGACATCCAGGAGTCATGGACCGAAGTTAAGGCTTCGGCCAACGAAGTTTTAGCTGAAAACTAAATATTTAAATCTACCTCTCTTTGCAATAACAAACGTTATGGATAATTTCTGACTATTGTTGAAGTTTCTGGTATATAGTAGGTGTCTTAGTACAATTTTCGAAGGTAAAAGCCGAAAGAATATTTCTATATAACTCTTAAAATGACCAATTTTAAAACTACCTACTAATAGATAATAATTTTTGAGATTGTTTAAATTGATAAATGAAGTCTTTCCTTTTTTGCACAGAATCTCTTTTAGGATGCAGTTTCTGTAAGCACTTACATATTAGGTGCATACTGTTTAGTATTTTTGTTTTGTGATTTTTATTGTTTTATATTTATATGCACTATATTATTTTTTATGTTCCTACCAATAAGATGTTGAACTGTGATGTTATAATTATTTATTGCCATGTTGCAGTAGATATACGTTAATAAAATGATTATTTATCAATATGTGTATCTTAAAATATTGAAATATATGGAGATAATAATTTAAAGGTCGTATTTTTGTGCAACCTATGTATTTTTTTTGACGTGACAACGTCTTATAATTCGATAGAGCCGGCTGCACGCACGAAAAAACATGACGTCATGCGTCGTTACCTCGCTTTGAGGCGTTCCATGTAAGGCATAGATTAAAGACTACTAGATAGAGCCCATAGCGTGTCCACTCGTGAGACAGCAAATCATCCTTATTGACATGACATGTCAACATTTAAAGTACATCATAAAACGTTATGTTTTAAAATATAGTAAAATACGAAATATTACTTTATATAAGATAGTTTAGTAAACGCATAATACATGAAATTTGCTAAAAAATAACATATCTAAGCTTTAAATCATCAATCAATGAAGTTTATGCCTACTTACGTATGAAACGTAATTCCTTCGATTTTCTGTTCGCTGCGACTGTTGCAGCCGAAAATATTACAACCCACCATAGCACGATAACGTTTAAATTAATATCGTAACCGCAAAGTTATATTATTCATCACCAAATTTAATAAAAAGCTAATAATTGCTTAGATATGTCCCTTGTCTGTCACAAATTCCACTCTTGACAAGCAATAAAAACGAACACGCTGAAAGGGACAAAAAATAATCTTGTATCACTTTCTAATAAAGGCCGAATGAAATAAGTCTGTCACGCTCTTGAACCTTCAGCCGCGTTATGACACCATCTATTAGTCTTTAATCTATGATGTAAGGCTTGAAGTGCAAGCGAGAGCGCGGAACGAGCGACAAAGAAGCACAATCGGCCTTTGCGTTCGGCAGCGTTCGACATCCGTCTATTAAATATAATTATTAAATATATTAATTTTGAATTAAAAATTAATATATTTACTATAAATTTAAAATATAAAAAGTCAAAATCAATTATTTTATTAATTTAAATTAATATTTATAAAAATATACTTAAATTAAAAATTTTAATAACCAATTAAATGCTACCATTCCATCAGTATTTTCTTAAGACATTGTCACGTTCAACTATCGTCAGTAAACCGACTTTACAGACAACCAATTTTTCTAATTGTGGAAATCTATTTGCTTTAGGTTCCTTAGTGAGACCATATCTTTATCACCGGTGGGGAATCTTCTATTTTTCTAAATCTCCTGGGACCTTGAGCATGATCTTAATGCGTATGCGTAAGGCGGTCCTGGGATCGATTCCCGGCGGGGCAGATTGAGATTTTTCTTAATTTGTCTTGGTCTGGCTGGTGGGAGGCTTTCGCCGTGGCTAGTTTCCACCCTGCCGACAAAGACGTACCGCCAAGCGATTTAGCGTTCCGTTACGATGACGTGTAGAAACCGATAGGGGTGTAGATTTTCCTCCTCCTAACAAGTTAGCCCGCTTCCATCTCAGATTGCATCATCACTTAACATCAGGAGTGATAGGAGTCAAGGGCTAACTTGTAGTCAATAAAAAAAATTCTTATTATTGTTGCTAACCGAACCTAGTTTTTCAATTTACCTCCCGAATTGGTCTCGTTCGTCAATGTTTAATCTAAGAATTTAGCTAAAAACTTTTCTTTCGGAATAAAAAAGAATAATGAGGTAACGTGTTAATCTTCTTGATCTATGGATCCTGTCTGTCTATTAGACAATCATTATTTTCATGCCACAAAATTAGGCAGTAATTTAAATTTTTGGAAAAAAATCACTTCATAACAATTTGATTCAATGGATGAAGATGAAATTATTACATGTGTTGTATTTGTGGCCTAAAAGATGGAGTGCGTTAAATCAAACTTGCAACAGGAACCCCCAGTATTTTGAACTATCAATAACACCAAAATGGTGTCGATATATCAGTCGAGCCCCCGTTTTGAGGGCATCTGCATTGGAACACTGTATAATGGACTCATGCTGCATCAGTCCTACCTGCAAAGAACCAAGAGTCATAATCGTAGGCGCCGGCATGGCGGGTCTTTCAGCAGCCCACCGTTTAACGCAGTGTGGCATTCGTAACTTTGTTGTTTTGGAAGCTAAGGAACGGTAACTATTTGTAAATAAAACAATGTCTGTGATAAACCACCTACCTACCTATTTCCAGTAGAGGACTGTATATAATAATATAATTTAGAGAAAACATAACTGCAAATAGCAAATTCATAGATCTCAAAAAGTAAAATAGCCTATTTATTTTACTCAAACTTGTAGTTAATATATGTTAACCTGCTACTAATATAGCACATACTTTAATATGTTTTAATTATTCACCTAAGTTAATATAATTGATTAAGTAGGTATAAATACTTTAGCGACGGTGTCAATGGCGTTGATAAAATTAGAAACCTGTTTTAAGTCCGCTGTCCTACATCTTGGAACCTAGTACCTATTGCGCACAGACGTAGTATACCAACCTACGCTAGTTTAAAATTACCATAGATTAGATGCCTACCTATGGTTATTACATATGTACTTATACAGAATATTTATCTTAATTTCTCCACTCCGCGATCAGTGCTAGGTAGGTATAAGATTACTTATTAGGTAGGTAGGTACTTACAGAAAATTACTTCTAAATTCTATTTACCTAGGTAACATTTTAACTGAAGAAGTAGTTCAACTTTTAACTGAAGATATATAATTACAATATTTGCAGGCCAGGTGGACGAATACATTCTTGTTGGCTTGGAGACGCGGTGATCGAAATGGGGGCCGAGTGGATTTATGGGGCTTGTTTGCCAAATTCTGTATACACGTTGGCTTCTCACGACAGACTACTGCAAAGTCCTTTGCCTCGTCTGGATTCATCGCGGGGCCTATTCTGCACAAGCGAAGGACGAGCCATTGATCTCCCAGTAACCATTACGGCTTATCATACTTTTAGACAAATAGAACAACAGGCTGCTAACTTATTCCGATTAGGTTGTGAACGTCTGCATGGCTCGTTGTTGAATTTTATAGGTTTGCGCATACAACAAGAGCTTCACAACTTTCCTGAGGATCAAAGATACGATGCTGCAAGAGTAATGTTTGGATTGACTAACATATTGAGAAATAAATGTGGAGATGATTTGTCGCTAGTTAGTGCAGATCAATACGGCAGCTACATTGAATTGCCGGGTGGAAGCGTTCGCGTACCCTTGGGCTACGTAGGTGTGATTGCGCCACTTCTGAGGGGGTTACCCGACAACTGCGTGCGCTATAACAAGCCTGTTAATGTTATCCGTTGGGGAACTGGACAGACTGGAAGAGGCAGAGTTTTAGTCAAGTGCTGTGATGGAGAAGAGTTAACGGCGGATTACGTTATCGTCACGATCTCTCTTGGGTGTTTGAAATGTCAAGCTGACAAACTGTTCGCTCCTCCGCTGCCTACGTGCAAACTAGATGCTATTTGCTGTCTCGGATTTGGTTTAAGCGACAAAATATTTTTAGAATATGCGGAACCCTACTGGGTGTGTCATGAAGGCAATTTAAAATTTGCTTGGTCTGCCGAAGAACTGCAGTGTCGGTGTGACTGGACAAGGGGAATTTGTGCAGTTGATGAGATGCCAGGTAGTAAACACGTGTTGTGTGCGTCAATATCAGGACAAGAAGCTGCTCTGATGGAATCCATGCCGGAGAACGACGTTGCCGAAGGTTTGACTTGTTTGTTGCGTAGATTTACCGGCAATCCGTGTCTCCCTTACCCACAAATGTTGCTACGGTCGCGATGGGCAAGTGATCCGCACTTTTGTGGAGCTTATTCCTATATGGGTTGTTGTTCGACCGTAAGTCATCAGTGCGAGCTCGGAACCCCAGTGCCAGGGCCGTGCGATGCTCAGCCTCCAATACTCCTATTTGCTGGCGAGGCAACTGTCCCTGGACATTTTGGCACTGTCCATGCTGCAAGACTAAGCGGTGTCCGCGAATCAGAACGTATAGTGCAACTGACAAAAAAGTTTGACGGCCCTCCGAGGTGATCTAACGTTGACAACAATTATGACTTCATGTTATTCTACAGTTTTTTTTACTTATATAAATGGTCTCATATATTTTTTAAATGTTTATGTTGATAATAATTAAACATTTCATTGATCCAAATTTTGGTTTTAATAAGTAGTAGTTTAGTATTATCTAACTTTGGACAACCTCCGTGGCGCGCAGTGGATTTATAAGACCAACGTCCTGGGCTCGATTCTCCGTTTAGATTAAGATTTCGAAACTGGTCTAAGTCTGGTTGGTGGGAGGTCTTGGCCATGGCTAGTTACCACCCTACCGACAAAGACGTACTAGCAAGCGATTTAGCTTTTCGGTACGATGTCGTGTAATATCCGAAAGGGGTTTGGATTTCATGCGACTACTAAGAAGTTAGCCCGCTTCCATCTGAGATTGCGTCATCACTCACAGGATTTGATTGCCTACAGTCAAGATAATGTTCCTGAAGGCATACGACAAGAAGAAAACAACGCATCTACTGTCACAAAGCAGAACCAACATAGCACTAGTAGTAGGTATGACAAATGGGCACTGTCTACTCAATAGGCATCTCAAGATAATGGGAATAAAGGATGATCCTCCGAGTGAAGAGGAGACCAGTTATCACTTCTTAGCTGAGTGTCCCACGTACGCGCTGGTAAGACGGGAGATACTAGGTAAGCATAGAATTAGTGAAGCAGACCTGACGAACCTCACCATAGGGGGAATTGTTAGGTTCACGAAGGCTACAGGTAGGCTTGAGGGGGGGCACTGTCGGGAATTGGGTAGAATGGTTCTAATGAGGACTGACCACCCGTCTGGCCTTGACAGACATCCCCTCTAGAAATAATAAAATACAGTCAAGACCTTACTTGGAATCTAATATATAAAATTTCCCTGTCACAATGTTAGTTACCGTACTCCTCCAAAACGGCTTTACCGATTTTTACCAAATTTTGTATGCGTATTCAGCAGGTCTGAGAATCGGCTACTATCTATTTTTCATACCCCTAAGTGATAAGGGTTGTCCACCCCTAACATTGCATTTTATTTTTTTTTATAATGTGGCATTAAAAATACATGCAACCCTAAATTTTCATCCCTACATGATCAACCCCTATATAAAAAAATGTTTCCTAGAAATAATATACATGGCAAAACAATGTTTGCCGGGTACAGCTAGTAAATAAATAAAAAATACCTTTTCTACGTACGATAGGGAAATTAAATGGGATGGCACTCTACTTACCCACGACAAATATGATAGGTAGGTCACCTGTAGTGAAAAAAAGGTATGTTGTGTGTTAATATAATTTTATTACATACACATGAATACTGATATTTTTAGATTCACAGGTCAGAGATTTTTAAAGTTTTCATAGCTTATTGATAAATTGAGAACACATTGACAACACAGTATTGTAGGTATACAATATGTTCTGCGCTATGTGTTCTTTCTATAACTACCCAATAAATAAAACCTAATAATATCCCCAGTGCAGTGAATCGATTCTGCAGGTATATGATTTTACTAATTTTATGGGTGTATGCAATGGATTAGTGATTTGTTGCCTGTCGAAAATTAGCCGTAAATGAATTTTATTACTAATTTAGTGATATTAAAGTATGTCTTTAAATAATTTTTACCTTATTTTACAAGAAATGATGTAAAAAATTGAGAAAAAAAAGTGTTGCCAGGTGTATAATTAACAATAATAATATAAATAAACCTGGCAACCATAATGTTGCTGTTTTTTTAGAAAGTAGCAACCATTTTTTAATTCTTTAAATAATTTCCTTTAAAATTACATAAAACATATTTTAAAGAGCAATTAATAATAGAAACATAATTTTCCAAAATTAGTTACAAGTAATTGCAGCTAATTTTTGATAGGCAACCTAATAGGCTTATGCATTGCAAACTCACTCAACATTCATTTAAAATTAGCTTTATCAAAAAATCAGATACCTGAAGAATCGAGCAGAGGGAACTTAGACCATAATATAAAATATTTTAGTAAATGCAATTCATTCTTATTATTTACAATAAAAGTCCATATATAGAAAGACCATAGATTCCCTAAAATAATCTACTATATTTAACCATACCAATTGAGTTACAAAGTACATTACAGATTAAATATTTATATTTGTCATATGATATCTTAGTAATATATTGCTATTTATTGGAATAAATATAGCTAATATAATTTCAAATAACATATTATGCTGTATGTCTGAAAATATTTTTAAACATTGATTTGTAATAATACTTATTTAATAGGTTTACAATTTATTGACTGAGATTTTGTACTATATTGAGGCTTGAAGATGTGTCGCTTAATAGTTATTACGAAGCGACATGTTATCAACTTTACACTAAAGTATTTTTAAGTTTTTTCTTAAAAAATCAAATCTAGTGTAAAGTTACTGACATGTTGCTTTTTAAGCTATTGTATAGCTTTTATCGCGGGCCTTGAGCGTGGAGACTGAATACAGAAATTCCGTAACGAAAAAACCTAACACCCCCTGAGTATCAAAAACAATATCAAAAGCACAATTTCGGCAACGACGTCATCGGGGAACGTGGCTTAGCGGTAAGGCGCTCTGAGTGCCCGGATTGCCAGAGAGACACGAGTTCGAATCCCGTCGGTTCCGAATTTTTTTTTTACAAGCGTGATATTTCAAAGTCATTTTTTTTTTTAAATTAATGACTTTTTGCAATATCACGCTTAAAAAAATAAATTGCGGAACTGACGGGATTCGAACTCGCGTCCGCCTTACCGCTAGGCCACGGTCCCGATGACGTCGGTAGGTAAACATAACTTGATAAAAAATGCTATGCAATAGCTTTACCGCGGCAGTCTCCGAGTGCCACGTCTTTTTTTTTTACTACAAGTTGGCCCTTGACTGCTATCATACCTGATGTTAAGTGATGATGCGAAGTGAAGATAACAAGCGGGCTAACTTGTTAGGAGAAGGATGAAATCCACACCCCACTTGGTAAATATTGCCTTTCAAGCATCAATACGAAGTTGGATATATAACTAATAAAGCTATTATTATAATGCCAATAAAGAATCCACTACAATTTATTCCATAAACATAATATGATTGATTTTATAACACAATATGACATGTTACAATAAGTTACATTACATATTTTAGCTAATGTGCATTAGACAATAAAGCTGTTATTATAATGCTAATAAAAGGATCCACTACATTTTATTTCATAAACATAATATAATTGTATTTATATAACACAATATGATGTGTTACAATAAGTTACATTACATATTTTAGCTAATGTGCATTAGACAATAAAGCTGTTATTATAATGCCAATAAAAGGATCCACTACATTTTATTTCATAAACATAATATAATTGTATTTATAACACAATATGATATGTTACAATAAGTTACATTACATATTTTTGCTATGTGCATTAGACAATAACAAGGTGTATTCTATCTATATTAATGATAATACTATCAAAATTGATAACCCCATTTAAACATGAGTTTCATAAATAACTTTTACATGAGGTGAATTCTGAAAACCCGCTATATGCAAAATTTTAAAGCTCTAAGAAAACTACCACCATTTTTAGTCAAGTCTTCAAATTCAAACTTTATTTTACCATTAGTATAACCACTATCTCTGCTCTCTACAGCATAAAAACAATATCTATTTAACTGTGGCCATTTTATACTTATATTATACCATAAATTCTTTTTAAAGAGCAAAGGTTTGAAAAATTTCACTTCAATATTGGAATCATATTCAATATCACCTTTGAAGTTGAACGAGTGAACAATTTTCTTACTGGATTCACATGTTACTGATATAGTGAAGTGTTCAAAGTATATGTTTGTGTTGAACTGATTGCATAGTGGTGCCATCCGTGATTGGACATTCAATGAATTGATAAATGTTGATTTGTTTGCCCTCACTCTAGTGTGTACAGTGGAATTACATATTGGGTCCACGACTATAGGTGATTCAGATCGGATAGGTGCACGGTGACACAAGCACCAATGCAATTTCAAAGTATTGCGTGGTATTGTTGTCGTATCAAATGTACTTATGACTTTATTAGTCAGATTCCCAGAACCTATAACCACTTGTTTCAAATCTTCAATTTCATCACTTATCAGCAGGTTGTATTGACAAACTTTGATTTCCTCTATATCAGCCATAGACAAAGTAAATAAACGTAGCTTTTCCAACAGGCCACATTTAATCAACACTTCCCTCCTGTTTTGAAAATGACTTTCAATATTACTGTGGTCACAATAGTGCTTTGTCCATTCAAAAACTTGTTTAATGAGATCCTTTTCAGAAATATTTATTTCATTGCAATTGAGAATTTTTTGCATGCATGTAAGACTAATAAATTTTTTGTTCTCTTTTAGTAGATAGTCTGCATGTTGACAAAAAAGTTTCAATGCTGATGTTACAAGTTGATTATCTTGTATATATTCAGGATAGTTTAACACAGTTATAACATTATCTATGTCCATATTGGATTGTATATATGAAATACAGACATCAGTTAAATTTTCTAGCATGTATTTCCTCGAGGCATATAACACATCATAAGCTACTTCAATAGAGTCTATATCCAATTTATCAGTGTAAATGTAATTAAGTAATAGCTGAAATGTAGTCGGTTCAATGTCTGTTATAATAATGTCGTCATTGGTAGACAATGGACCGTAGAACATGGCTTCAAAAACTGGGCTACTAACGCCTAGTATTAATTTATGTGCTTTAATTTTTTTACCACACACTGAAAAACTACAATCGCTCCATTCACAGGAAACTAATAATTTATTTACCCGATCATATAAATTGTTTCGCCCGAGTTCATTCACCTTGTAACCCATCTGCAAAAAGATTGATAACATGATATTATTGTATTTTCAATATAAAATACGCGTCCAAACATGTTATACATAACGGTTTCGAATCGATAACTAGTTTTGTTTAGGAGTTCAATAGCAACCTTGAACTTGGTTTATGACCAGGGGCAGGAACTTCTTAAAAACGGCTCAATTTCTACAATGGTGATAAACAAATGTTTATGTAGTGTGTTAGAGTACACAAATAATCAAAATTGCTGCTTGTGGCTTACCTTTGTACAATTAAATTATCACGTATCCAGCTTGCGTCTTGCAGAGAATAAATTAAAAATAAAATTGTTCAATAAAATATAAAATTAAATATTGACATGACTTACACTTATTAGCGAACAGTGGTTATATTAACCATAGACAATTTTTTTTTTGCTTTTATTCGTTCCCGCTGGGAAAAGAAACAGACATTATTATGATGCTTAATTGCTTACCGGCTAATTAATAGGGCCACCTTGTACTGTTTTCAAACATATGCAGCAAAAATCGGGTTGTCGAGTAGCTATTTTGCAGAGAAGTATGTTAGATATCATTGTTAGATTTCTAAGGAACAATTAAGTAAATAGTGAAGACAAGTAAAATAGCTACAGCTGGGCAAGAAAGTCGTGAAAATAATGGTGGCACCACTGTCGTTCATGTAGCCACCCTATATAGTACGACAATAACGGTTTTGATACTTTGATTTAAATACAATTTTTAATTACGTGATTTCACTAACATACTTTCACAATAATATTGGTTGGGTTAGGAAAATAATTAATGAAACTTCTGAAAGGATGGTAATGTATTTTTTTATTAAAAAATCAGTATTCATACAATTATACATATTTAATCAAAGTCCAAAAGTCTTCATCCACGTCTTGACATGAGCCAACTCCAGTACTTCACTGGCTATCTTCGGATGTGTCACTACTGCTTTCATCTTGCATGTTAATAATTGTTTTGTCAATATCATTTTACAGAGATTTATAATTTTTTGGTAATAATACTCTCTATTTTCATTACGTGTCGGCATGATTTTTTCCAGTAACCAGCAGAGATGCTCTTTAACACTTGTTCAGCTACTTTCTAGAATAATAAAATAAAAAGTTTGTATATTTTTGCAATAATTTATTTTTATAACCAAGATCTCATCATCAGATCCTAACATGATGACTATGGAACCATTTTGGAAGGGTACACTTCCTACTTTTTTCTAATAAAAAAAATATTTCTAAATCGGACTATTCTGTGAAAAGTTATGCGTAGTCATGCGTAAAAAGTCACTATCGTAAAAACTACTGAACAAATTTTGATGAAACTATTATATAATATTTAATATAACACCAAAAATTACTTAAATCGGACTTGTAATTCCGGAGATATGTGAACAGAAACATAAAAACATGAAAATTCCCTATCTCAAAAACTACTGAACCGATTTTGATAAAACTTGCAGTGTACCCTAAGTTGAACAAAACCTGGTGCAACAAAAAAAAATGTGTGCGTGTACTAGCGTACACTCGTAAGAAGTAAAACTTTTTTATGACGTTATTTTTCAAAAAATAATTTACTATATGCAACTTTACAGAAATTGGTTAAATAAAGTTAAATTAGATAAAGTTTAATAAAAGGCTTTTATTATCATAGACATAAATACATATTCTACAATTATTTCATTTTAGCTTATTACTACAAAGATTATTATTGAATTTCATAAATTGTAATAGAATTATTATTATCATTGATGTCGTTATTATATATTTGTGTTATTAATGGCTTATGGTAACTGAAATACGAAATATATTGTTTACATTCCACAAAATTTTACTAAATTTCAATTGATGGAGTTTTCACTCGGTTACTACCGAGTGAAAACTCCATATTTAATACAACACCAAAAATTACTTAAGTCGGACTTATAGTTCCGGAGATATACCTCCAAAAACATAAATACATACATACATACACTTTTCAAATTTGGCATATATGCTCAGACGCTGATATAGACTAACATATGCGAAAACTGAGCAGTTCCGGAAATATTAAATACATACGGGTCAAATTGATAACCTCCTTTTTTGAAGTAGGTTAAAAATAAAGTATTTTCTGCGTAACTTCCAAAACTACTAAAATTGTTGACAACATTTCGCCATAGCTCCATCGTAGTGTTTATATATACTCTTTGGTTTTAATGTGCTCCATAGAGTAGGATGTATGTGCTCTGATGCTCTCATGCTCTGTGGCGACCTGCGCCTTGCGCGCCGGTTGCTATATTTTGGTTGTTTTAATCTTAATAAATAAACTCATTACAATGTGATGGTGATAGCGAATAAAACATAATTGTTTATAAAATTATATACAAAATGGGTACTACACTTGAAGACTCGTTGTTCGATTTCAACATCAATCTTCTCCCAGCATCTCCGAACGCGGTAAGTCTTAGGTTATACAAGATCATTATTATTTTCAATAAATAGTATTTTAAACGAAACAATAGAGTACACTATATTAGTTGTACTTGAATATCAATAATATTCGGTATATTGTTACAATAATATAGTCCTGAATTTATATAGGTAGCTTTAATAATTTGATATTGATCCTGTCAAATTTAACATTTTTGTACTGAAAAATATTTTTGTGGTACAAATTGAAAGTAATTATTTTGATATACAGAGCAATACAAATTTATTTAAAACGTTGTATTTGAACAAGTCTCAAACCATAGGAAATGTACAGAAATTGCTTCAGGTTATTTTATGTATTTGTGAAAATATGTATGTTGGCATATTTCAATTTGTGCTCATGTGAGAGTACCCTTAAATTGTGTAGAAGTTGCAAAAAGACTATTATTTTCCATGATCATTGCATAAATAGATAAAATTGGGATTGCAGAAATTCATATTTAATAATATTTTTTTGTATAAAATCAATTATGCAGAGTATTCATTGAATAATTATATAAAATAGTAATTAAAATATAAATGTAATTAATATAGTAATGTTTTGTTTCAGGGCGAGTCTTGGATTGATAAGGTTAAGAGACAGATTTCGATGGTCAAGAAGAGGTCAATAGGTGTTAAGTAAGTACAACTTTAATTTTTTACCAATTTTAAGATAAAATAAATATTGATAGTCTCTACTTTCAAAGTCTAAGTTAGTTCAGTTCAATAGAATCAGAGATAAATGTTGTTCAATTACTGAACACAATCAAATAACTATTTTATATTGGTTTTGTTTCACTTTTAAATTTATAAACTCAGTTACTAACTAATTATATGTTTTATAGATATAATAAAGTGTTATTTTTCTTGCAGTAGAGTGATTGAAAAACACAACGCTTATAAACTTGCATGGGACGAGAGTGAGGTTGATCTTAAAAGAGCAAAAGAAGAGTGCAAACAAGTGTGTATAGACTATAAAAATTCTATGGATAAATGTGCACAATTAGAAAAGGTATATAAAACATTCATCATAATAATTTTTAATAGTGTTATTGTTTAAAATTTTAAAATAATTGTAACTAAATAAATGAAAGACAAAATGTTTTTATTAGTGAGTTTAAACCAGGTCCAAATTTGTAGCTAGTAAAACACATAAATAGCTGAGTCTGAATGTTTATTTATTTTCAGAAAAAACAAACTATCTTTAAATTTGATATTATAATCTGCACTAAAAGATGTGCAGTCGACTCTAGATAATTCAAAACTTGAGGGACTCTTACAAATTATTAAGTGTTCAAAATATTGAATGGTTTGAAATTTGTGAGAGAAAATAAATAAAACTTTGAATTATTAAATGTTGATAAGCTTTAAAGTTATTAATATATTCAATATCTTTTAAATAAGATTTTATAAAGAAACAAAACATAATTTTAAATTTATTAGGCATAAAATGTGTTACATTTTCTACCTTCATTTTAAATTTGTTTGTTGATAAGCATTCTCCGTCGAGTTTGGCTTTAGTGTAGGTACATATTTTAAAAAACCTACCTTTTTCAGAATATAGAAACCCTGAGTAAACAGAACACAGAGCTTAATTCCATGTGCACATCTTCTCAAAACCAGTATGAAGGGTTGAAATCTTATGCAAATCAACTTCAAGTAAGTGGCAGTTTAATCAATTGAAACTCTTTAACTACATATGCTAATGATATCCTATGACTAGAGTTTAATGTAGACTGGGTTTAATTCCTAGTTTGGCTGTGAGAGACTAATATATTAGCATTCCTTGGATTCACTGTGCGGGTCCATTGTGACTGAAAGGTTAACTCCGAACAGAGCCCAAGACTTGTGACACGGGTGTAGGATCAAAAGAGATCCCTTAGTGACGTGCATCACCGCTCACCTCCTCTGTTCACATTATTCTACCCTACCAACAAAGATGTACCGCCAAGAGATTTAGCACTTCGGTATGATCTTGTGTGAAACCAAAATGTGTATGGATTTCATCCTACACCTAACAAGTTGTTTCTTAACAAGGCCGCCTTTTATATCCTACTGTCTTTATAAAATATTTCTATTTAAATTGTTCTTCTATAATTTGGTGTGCAAATAAAATATGAATAATGATAATAATTATATAATTACATCAATTAGTTCTTTGATTGTATGTGGCTAAAATCCAAAAATTGTACCTACCAATTAAACTTTTAACTAACCTTTTTACTTACCTTGGTCTGGACCAATTTAGAAATGATTAATAGGTCCAGCCGGGAATCGAGTACATGACCTCTGTTTTATAAATTCACTGCACACACACCACTTCACCATCGAGGTCGTCATTAGTCGTTCATGATCATGTAAGGATTGAGTTGACGACCTCCGTGTCGCAGTGGTATGTCCTGTGTTCGATTCCCGGTGGGGCAGATTGGAATTTTTCTTAATATGTCTTGGTCTGGCTGGTGGTTACCACCCTACCGACAAAGACGTACCGCCAAGCGATTTAGCGTTCCGGTACGATGACGTGTAGAAACCGATAGGAGTGTGAATTTCATCGTACTCCGAACAAGTTAGCCCGTTTCCGTCTTAGATTGCATCATCACTTAACATCAGGTGTGATAGCAGTCAAGCGCCAACTTGTAGTCGATAAAAAAAGACACTTTTCGTAATAATAATAATGACCAATCTTATTGTATTCCAGATACTACTAAAAGAACGTGAGTCAGTTATTGAAGCACTTAAAATTGAGAAACAGTTAGAGAAAAACGACTCTGTAGATTATGAAGCAACCCTTTCTAGCTTACGGAAAGAAAAGAAGGGTCTACTTAAACATCTGCGTCTTCTAAATAATATAGCTTTGGGTAAAAGTAAGTACCACATTGTCAAAATAAAAAAGTTTGCTTGAGCTTCTTTGAAATTGTATGAATACATTGCTTACATTGTTCTGATAAATCATAAAGTAAGAGGAATAGAATCTGTTTATGAATAGTAAATCATATAAATTTTCTAAGTGCAATGCATGTGATGAATATTTTCAGTAGATCCAATATTATAAATAAAAATCAATGTTAAGATTTCTGAATTCCCAAGAACCTATTTCTGTTCCATTTCTATACTTTTATACAAATACGTCACAATTACATTAAAAAAAAAATGAAAACCATCGCTTTTTGTAAAATTATTACGACTACCATTTTGTTACGTATTTTTATTGTTGTGAATTAGTCTACTAAATCCTTAAATACATTAGTTATATACTTGTTTGCAGAATATATTACATGTATTTGTTTCACACACTTGTATGCCTTTTACAGAAAAACTACGCGATCGCCACAAAGAATTATTGCGAAAATATGATTTCACGGATGTCAGTAGTGAAGACGATTCTTCATCCGATGACAATTCAGATTTCTTTGACGAGCCGCCACAATCACCCTTGTTACCATCACCAAAGCATTCCGCAGCAAAGAAAACTGAACAAGTATGTTTTTTTATATTACTCTAGTGTACGCCCGCGACCACATTTGCGAGAAAATCAGTATAGTACCTTACAACATCGCCATAAATACTTTTTGTTCTTTCTTTCTCTTCTCTCTAATGGAACAATGTTTGTGTGATAAGTATGGATATTTTCCAATCTCTGGGTGTTTAATTTTACCTAGTATTATAAGTTTGTTTTAATAATAATATAATTTGACGGCCGGCAGTGGGTAGTGTCTCTGCATCTGCGTCCTAGGCTGTGGGTTCGATTCCCACGTCTGGAAAGTGTTTGTGTGATGAGCATGGATGTTTTCCAGTGTCTGGGTGTATAAGTATTTATGTATAATATATATAAAAATATTCATCAGTTATCATAGCACCCATAACACAAGCTATTTACGAGTACGTTTACTTTGGGGCTATATAAAGTGAGTTTGAATTATCAGCCAGCGGCAAAACTGGAGTAAGTTTAATGGGTACTGATTACAACAGCGGAATAGAAATATTTCTAGAACCAGTAACAAAAAATTTAAAAATTACCTACAAAATGTTTACTCACTTAGGACATTTTACATAGCACTAGCCATGGCATTCATACATTAATCACAAGATACCGGACGAACGTATGTTTTAAACATTCGATTACTACCAAATAAAATACGGAAAGAAAAGCCAAAGTGCCAAAATCTCCCACTAGACCAGACCTGAACTAATAAAAAATTATAGCAATCGGCTGTCAGAAATCGAACACGGAACCTTCGAAGGACTACGTAGGTAGATAAGTCCCCACCTGCACACTTTAGAACTGGTGAAAAATAAATAAATGAAGAACGAAATAAAATTTTTAAAAAAGCACTTAAAACTGAATCAGCTGATGTCTGTGCCAAGTTCAATAAACTTTCCTGTTAAATTACCTATTGTAAAACGCGGGCGTCAAGTGTTTAAATGTGCATGTTTGTCGGCGTCCCTTGTTGCGGTAGCGTTCAGAAAGAGCGGTGCCGTTGTCGGTCTTTTAAAAGGCCGACAATCGCACCGCGCCTGTTTCTACGCTCGCTGCCGGCGGTGCCGGTATTTCAAACTAAGTTTTAATCTATTAATGGAAAGTGCATTGACCTTGGTCGTCGATCAGCTGTTACGTTTGATATTTTGATCAATTCTAGTGTGTAAGTAGGTACATAACTGCCTTGAGGTTAATGGCTGGCTGGCTTTAGGTTAATTTATGGATGTATTGGATGGCGTTATGCGTATTGTCGTAAGTGAATAGATTTTTTGTAATGCTTTATAATTTTTTATTTATTGGTTCTGGGAACAAATTTTTGTTTCTATTGTAATCTATATGCATAAGACTTGCTCCAGTTTCGCCGCTGGCCGATAATTCAAACTCACCTTATATAGCAATAAGTGTATTGTCCTATAGTAATTATTTATTTATTATTTAAAAGATACAATTGGTTAACAAAATTCTCTTAAATTAAATATGCCATCAGGAATTTTTACTAGTTCTAATAATGATGTATAGTCATACCGTACATTTTTATGTTATATTTCAAAGGGATTAGGCAGCGTTTCAGAAGTAAGATTTCATGTGGCTTGTGATGTGATTTTCCAATCTTCCAATAATTATTACCTTATTTTAGCCAATTACACAAAACCTTGACAAATCAAACACACAGTACCTTCCTTATTTTATCTAATATAAAAGACCACCTGAAAATCTGTTCAGTTGATTTCAGTTAATTGGGAACAGTTAGATAGATGCAGTGTATCTTATGATATGTAGTGTTTTGTATTGTGTATACTTAATTTGGAAATACATACTTATATAGGGATTACGTACGGATTATTTTTAATTATAATTTTATTTAAGATCACCATTACAGTTCGAATCTATTACAGCAATCCTTTGTCGACGACCTTCATGGCGCAGTGGTATGCGCGGTGGATTTATAGACAGAGGTCCTGGGTTCGATTCCCGGCGGGGCAGATTGAGATTTGAAAAGACGTACCGCCAAGCGATTTAGCGTTCCGGTACGATGTCGTGTAGAAACCGAATGGGGTGTGGATTTTCGTCCCACTCCTAACATGTTAGCCCTCTTCCATCTTAGATTGCATCATCACTTAACATCAGGTATGATAGCAGTCAAAGGCCAATTTGTAGTTGATAAAAAAAAATACAAAGTAAAATATGCTGTAAAGAAAGACATAAATAATAAAAATATATTAACAATAACTTATTTTGTTACAGGACTTCTTAAAACCAACTAAATTGGAAATCACTATCAAGAAAGGTAAGCTTTGTTGTTTTTGCAATTTTTCAAGCTATTTGATATATTGCAATTGGCAATTTGACTGATTGCCATTCTTGGTCTCTAAAATATTATATTTATATTAAGTAAATATAAAAAGTAACAGGTGCTGAGTCCTATAGTATTTAATATTAATGTAAATATAAACAGGAACAGGTGCTGAACACTCGTGGGTTTAATTATGAGAATCCGACCTTATATAATTATCACCACTTCCTTTACATAATCTAAAAATTTCATAAAGATATCATTAAATATAGATATTTTGAATTTGATATACTGATGATCATTAATTAATTATGATTTATTTAATTTATTGTTTTATTACAGATTCAATAAAATTCAATGAAGATAATGATTCAGATAATGAAGTAGTAAGTGAAGACACTGGGTGTGGTTCCTCTATAACATTTTCAGATCCCGATAAATGTTTCAGTAGTCCAGATTATTTTAATAATGACAGTCCAGAAAACATTCTTAGACATGGTAAAACAAAAGAAAACATTGTCCTGATAGATTCAAGTACCAGCCCAAGTAGGAGTCACGAAGCTATTCACGTTGCAACAAGTCCGCACATATTCGACGATGTAGGTCTGTTCACCGACAATAACACGCTTTACACGAATGACACAGATATAGATAGCCCAGAGTATTATATTAGTGAAATTCCGCTAAGTGATGAAATTGTAACAATTAAAGAAAAAAGAAAACTAATCGATATAGGAACTAGTCCAATTAGAGACATGGAGAAAGTTACTATAGCTACCAGTCCGTTACTGTTTGAAGAATGTGCTGATCTAGATGATAATAATATTGACCAGACAGTGGAAACAGATGGTCAAGAAAGTAATGTTAATGATGATTTTACGACTGATAAAAGGGACAGTAAGGTGCATTGTATTTTAAATGAAAACTTAGTAAATCTGCCGAATCCAACTGGTAAGCATACAGTGATTGATAATTTAACAAGTCATTGTGAACTCGAAATAAGTGGACAGTCAATCGAAGAAAGGAAATGTTTGGAAAGAAATAACAGCAAAAATGTTTGTGATGAAAATAGTGATGATGATGAAATCGATACGATATTAAGTACTATGCGATTCAATCAAAGGTTTTTAACACCTATTCCCGATACTCCAGTAAAAATGCATAAGAACGAGAGGCAAAATGTGCAAAAGCTTGTAGAGAATGCTCCCGAAATATCAGGAGAACACAGCGTTTGCCGTGAGTCTTTGATATTGAGAGAGGAAAATAAAATTTTACATAAAGATATGAGTGATCTCAAAAAAAATGTTATGGATATTAAATGTTTGTTACAAAATTTCTTATTGGGCAATATTTCTAAAGGACAGATTTCCCATGAACTTGATATAGGTGTACACCCGGAAACATTTGATGATACTAGTCAAGAAACTGTTATTGTTTATACTAATGATAATAACAGCAATAATGTAAATAATTTAACTGGAGACAGTAACTTCAATTTTTCAAACGCTTTAAGAAAAGAACTATGTAACGAAAATGGAGAAACTAATGAAAACAACTGCATAAATGAAGTCATGCGAACTAGTTCATCTAGTCACGACGTTTCGGAAAAATCACCTCATTTTATTGTGGGTGATAACGACGTGTTAGATGAAGCACCTTTATATATTATTGATGAGTCTTCGGTAAGTGCTGATGATAGCGCCGAAAATGAAATTAGATCTGCACGCTTACACAATGACGTCCAAGTAACTACAAAAGATAGCCGTGAAATAATAACATATGAAGAAGATATAAGAAGCGACACCGAGAGTGATATAATAATAAATGATAGTGTAGATCATACCACAAATGATCTTTCCCTAAGCTGTAGTGGTACCAAAAAGAAAAAAAATAAAAAGTTAAGTAAGTTAGACAAATTTAAGAAGAAACTTCAACCTAAATCAAAGATATCAAATCCAATGATTGGTAAAACGCGTCAACGTAAATATAAGTTAAAACCAATAATTGAAATAACTCAGTCGGATGCCGCTGCAATATTGAATAACAAATCTGCTTACGAAAATGCTGCAAAAGTTATGGCAGAATTAAAATTAAAAGAAAAAGATTCTGCAAATCAAAATCGCGTAACTAGAAAAGTCAACATAACTGTTAATGATAAAAACGTTGAGAATAACGACAATGACTGTGAAAAGCCTGTTTCTGAACGAAATACAAGACGTAAATCTAATGATCCGCAGGATTTAATTGATAAAAATATACAATCAATTAATGATGTTGATATGCAAAATATAGATGACATGCCTTTATCATCTATAACCACTAGGAGTCGCAGCCGAAAGTTAAGCTTCAATTCACTTATTGATGTTGGAACAACGAAAAAAGATTCGACGAAATCAGAAGAAAAACAGAAAATAAAAAATCGCCTTTCTAACAACAACAGTCCAGTGTTGGAAAACAAAAGAGTTCTACGTAGTTCAAACAACCGCATGGCATCGGTTGATTTAGAGAAAACTATATCAAATGAAAATGAAAATTTGATTTCCAATACACCATATACAAAACGGAAACGTAATAGCAAAGATGAAAAACAATACGCAAGCGGTAGTGATACCAGTGGAGATGCACCTAAAACTTTAAAAACTCAAACCATTTCTGATACATGTATACAAAATCGGAAACGTAAATTATCTACTAACAATAATGAAAAACAAAACCTAAATGATAATGATTTCTCTTTAATATCAAATAAAATGATAGGCAGACGGTTATCTAAAACTGAAGTACAAGATATTACTAATAACAATAAAAATTATTGCGTTGTGCTTGATAAACTTGAGAATGAAAAAATATTCCAGATTATAAATGAAAAACAAAACGTAACTAGTAATATAACAAATGCGTCAAATACATCAAATGATCATCAGGCACAGAAAGTACCACATGTGAATAGAGAAACACAAGAAACTACAAAAACTGTACATGTTACCAGCGAAGATTCTGTTGTGGGCGAAGTGTGCCATCCAAAACACAGTATACTTTGTAAGATGCTAGAGAAACATGGCAGAGGAGAGAAGAAGGCTTCCAGCCAAAAAGTTCCAGGTAAGACTAAATACAGTACATCTCTAAACATTTCATTTTAAAGCCTCATACTGATGCCTTTTATATTTTTCATTAAATAGACCAAAGATCCAACAACGATATCTAACATTTAAAAATTAAAATAACTTTTGGAACGAAGTTCCTTATCGCGCGTTGTGAAAGGGGGCTAGACGGAATAAATTCGTACGAAAAGTTGTCACGACACTTTTTGATCAAAGGATCTTGCCGCCGCCTTTGATGTGTGTGCGCGTGAGCGGCGGGGGGCGCCCGCGCTGTATGCTGTCTCGCGCTCTCGTGGCGCCCTCTGGTGTTTCGGTGTACAACAACATATTATTATTACTTAAAAAAAATAAATTTTTATTACAATTCCTTCACTAATTAATCGAAAGGAACTTCGTTCCATCCGGGTGTCCCTTGACACCTCTCAACTTTTTTATTTATTTTTTATTAAATAGACCAAAGATCAAACTACGATATTTAACATTTAAAAATTAAAATAACTTTTTAATATACATGTTAGGTAATTGTTATAACATCCCCAAATCTACTGATATATTTTGATCTTGTTAATATCTGTGTATAAAATAAGAATTTAAAACTTAAAAATTTTAAAATTAAAAATGAATTGCATGAACCTAACTGCTTATTTACAAACATATGACTTTTTTGTAAGTCTAACTATACAAAAGCCAAAATCAATTTGGAAAGCATATCAATAAACAAATTTAAAATGAAGGTAGAAAATGAAACTCATTTTACACCATTTTTTTTTTGATTAGCTTGTTAATCATGAATTCATGACATAAAATTCGATTTATTTTAAATTTATTAGACATATTTTATGTCTAATAAATTTAAAATAAATTAGTATTTATTAGACATAAAATATGTCTAATAAATTAAAAATTATGTTTTGTTTTTTTTATAAAATCTTTTTTAAAAGATACAGAATATATGAATTAGTATTTAGCTTACTGATCAAATTTTTTATCATGAATTCATCATTAACAAGCTAATTAAAAAAATTTGGTGTAAAATGAGTTTGTGATTTCTACCTTTATTTTTAATTTGTTTGTTGATAAGCATTCTATATCGAGTTTGGCTTTGTATAGGGTTGCCACCTCAAAGTTTTAGGTTAACATCCTAAAATCTGTTTCAGATAATGTTGCCAATACAATATGTAAACAGATTGAACAAAGTATCGCCGGTATAAATAAATTACCAGCGGGTAAAGTGAAGCTGGCTCTGAATACACTTGTCGATGACGTAGAGAGCTGGGATACGAAGCATTTCATGGCAGGATTCATAGCTTATCTGAAGAGTCCAGAGAGAAAAGCAGAACTGTATAATAAAGTGAATTCTCCCCCCGCACCCCCCATGACGAAATCCGAGCAGGTGGTGTTGTACATCGTGTCGCAAATGGAGCTGACAACACCCAACACGGTCAACACGGTCCTCACTTACATAGAGTACTCACTGTTTCAATTGAACAGATCGCCAGAGTTCGACGTTATCGAGAGTTTATCGCACGTTTACGCGTTATTATGTCGATATTTTGGATTGAAGAGTCGACTGAGATTGTTCCTGCTGGATGCCATGTATTGTCTACAGTTTAAAGTGGTGCCACTCGTCAAGCAGTGCTTGGATGTGTGGATGCATATACTGCCTCTAGCTCACATGGGAATCGGTGAGTAAAATCATCTATACTAATATTATAAATGCGAAAGTAACTCTATCAGTCTGTCTCGCTTTTACGCTAAAACTACTGAACCAATTTAAATGAAATTTTGTACAAAGACATAGGCAACTTTATGTCGAATTTCTCGCAGACGGAGTCGCGGTTGTCCGCTAGTTTAATAATTAAAGGAGAATGCTGTTTTTTGTATGAAAGTTCACCTAAACCATTGCACCTCAAGCAAACTTACGACATGATTCCAATGATATGACCAAAATGACAAGGATATGCGATAGGAGTTAGTAATATTCTGAAATTTTTATTTTTGATATATTTTGGATAATTTTTTGCAAATAACAAAAGGTTTTTTTAAAATATTATCTCCGAATGCTTAAAAATTCGAAGACATCTCGTTTTTCCTAATAATAATGAAGGTATCGTCAATAACCAGTGATAGCAACCTTTTGACAAAATTATAGCGTTTGATGTTTTATAAGGCACTACGATTAAAAAATATTACAAGTATATTGGTAGTATTTTTGATTTAAATAACTTTAAACCTCTATTTGCACTTGACTAAAAATATTTTGTTATAAAATATTATTTAAAACTTGAATTTTCACATGAAATTGATTGATGTGCATAATTAGGTGTAAAAAAAATTGGTTGTCTATAAAGTCGATTTACTGACGATAGTTGAACGTGACAACGTCTTAAGAAAATACTGATGGAATGGTAGCATTCAATTGGTTATTAAAATTTTTAATTTAAGTATATTTTTATAAATATTAATTTAAATTAATAAAATAATTGATTTTGATTTTATAATTTTATATTTTAAATTTATAATAAATATATTAATTTATAAGTATATATTTAATAGACGATGTCGAACGCTGCCGACCGCAAAGGTCGTACGTACTTCTTTGTCGCTCGTTCGGCGCTCTCGCTTGCACTTCAAGCCTTACATGGAACGCCTCAAAGCGAGGTAACGACACATGACGTCATGTTTTTTGAGGCGTGCAGCGCTCTATCGAATTATAAGACGTTGTCACGTCAAAAGACTGATATCTGCACTCTCCTTTATCAGTTTCGATAGCGATTTTAAAGTACTCAAACCTAAATCTAAGTACTTTTTAAGTCGAATGATTTTAACAGCTAAAACTGTTAAAGAAAGTCGACTCGAGACAGACTTACATTTGATTTGGATTTGAGTATCAGAGCATATTATTGAACTTTTTTTCGTTTGCAGCCAAGAGCCCATTAGTGACCTGTTTAGTTTATCTGCTACATTTCTACAAGTGCGAAGATAGGTTCAACAGAGCTAGAGAAATTAGAACTATATTGAATCAAAAATATTTCTACTCGTTTGGCGACTGGAATGAACCGAAAATCTTGGAAATGTTTAGAAATGCCATTAAAGAAGTCCGAGGTAAGTTTAATCTTAATATATAAAATTTCTCTGTCACTGTGTTATACCGTACTCCTCCGAAACGGCTTTACCGATTTTTACCAAATTTTGTATGCGTATTCAGCAGGTCTGAGAATCGGCTACTATCTAATTTTCATCTAATTTTTTTTTTAATTTTTAATGCAAAACAACGTTTGCCAGGTCAGCTAGTTTGTATAATGTTAGGTGTCATTGAATAATTGGCGGCACAGTTTTGACGATATTAAACAAACGCGTATTCTACCTTTATTTTTAATTTGTTTATTAATAAGTATTCCAAATCGAGTTTGGCTTTAGTATAGTTAAAAAAAAATTCGAAATCATTTCAAGTTGGCTGTATACAAGCACTTTTGAAACGTCAAATCTGTCAGTATGTAGTGACTCTACCGCCGGAAAGGCGGAAGGCAGATCCTGTTGAGAAGAACCGACAAGAAACTCAGCAGTTGCTCTTTTTTTAAAAAAATCAATTTTACAATTTGTATTCTAAAAATTTCAATTTTTGTTATCCCGTCTTGTGTGTCGCAAGAACAGCTGATTGCTTCCAAGTATCTTTGTCGTTAATAAAGTCATTAATTTTATAGTAACATTTACTTAGTAAATGGCTTAATATCATGTAGTGAGATCTATACTTCATTGAATTATTTATATCAGTCCTCTATTTGTATCAAAACTCAAAGTACCAAAAAATATAAATAAATAACGACAATAAATATAAATAAATACCGATAACCCATACGATTGTGTCGACTCTTTACCTTTACTAGAATACGAGTACAATTCACACTGCACAGATATTTATTTATTTTGCTACTTGAAAAGTACTTTTAGGAGACATCTTGCAGTATTTCATACATACACTCACACACGCTCGCATGCACGCACTCACACACGCTCGCATGCACGCACTCACACACGCTCGCATTCACGCACTCACACACGTTTCAATGTGAATTTATTTAGAGTTTAATTTGGCTTTCTCTTGGGCAAAATAAGCAATCGGCGGTATAATAGATTATAAAAAAAACTACGGTGTAAATTTTGTATTTATTGGTTACGCTGTTGACTTTTCTTAACAATAAATAAATAAAACAAGCTCTACTTTTACAGATATCCCCCTGGAGAAGAAAATGTTAAGAATGGCCTTTATCCTCCTCGGAAAACGGCATGGGCCAAAATGGTGTCATAAGAATATTATTAAAAATATGTTGATGCCCCTGTTAGAAAGCAACGATACATCGTTGAGCTTGAAGCAGTTCTGCGTGCAGACGCTGGGCGCGCTGCTCAAGCCGTTCCCTGCGGACATGAAGGTTGACTTGGAGATTTCAATCAACTACATGTTCGATATGCTCAAACAGAATCGTAAGTATTCATTGTGTGAAAATGTGTTTATCACGTAATCTAGTACTAATGCCCGAAATTTCCCTGACCATTCTTTAAAAATTGTTATAAAAATGTGATGACCTTTGACGGAGAAATTATAAAATCCTTTCTGAAGATGAAGGCGGCAACTATAAAATGAGTGGTTAAACTTAGGTGAGTTCTGCAGCCTTCTAGCACTGAAGTGGCGCGTTTTGCTATGTGACTGGTCTCTTGCATGATTGAAATTCTTTTTAATAGGCTCCCAGATCAAAGTAACTTAGCAAGCCTTAGAAAAATTTACTAAACTTGTGATGAGGCAGTAGGTAAAACAAGGCACTTATTGATAGGATGCAAGGTGCTCCTGGACAGGGATCTTTCTCACATCGCCATGATAGATTACTTCAAATCATATGTGAAGCTATAAGCCTTTCAGTAGCTAGAGCTCAAAAAGGATTGACTACGAATAAAAGACAAATTACGAATAGAAATTATCCCTAAGTGTAGGTAACACTCAAATAAAAATTTTTGACAAAAAATAGAACGTACTCGTACTATACTGTCATAGTATATTATACGGCACTTGTAGCAAAAAAGCTACCGATACTTACACAAAAACCGAAATCGCTACAAGTGTGCCTATATAATTTGAAGAGTTCCTTCAGTTTTCTCAGGATATTATCATCGTATCCTAACATGATGACTATGGGACCATAAGAATTATCAAAATCGGAAATCGGATAACTCTGTAAAAAGTTATGAATAATTAATAAATATAATAAAAAATAAAAATATGTGTCGAATTGAGAACCTCCTCCGTTTTTTTCGTCGGTCCAAAAGGACATTAATAGTGTAGGTAACACTATTAAATATAAAGTATTAACTAATAACTCTGTTTTGCAGCACCACACACCTTGAAAGAAGCCATCTTCACAAGTTTAATATATGTTAACCATCACAACCCAGGGCGCGTGACCAGAGAGTTACTGCTGTGGACGCCAAAACAAGTTTCTCCAGAACTAGAGGCACTTCTACGGGACTATGTTAGAGCAAAAAAACTAACTACGTGGAAGCAAATTTTATCAAAAATTATACTGTAGGGTCATACATTTTTTAAACATGTATAAATCAAATTAAATTAAGATCGGTGTTTTACTCAGTGAATATGTTCTTCAGGTTTCCATTGTTTCTGTGATTTATTGTAAGGAATGTATCCTGTGTATTTTGTACTTTAATTTAACAATTCTTCAATATACTGAAGCATCAGTGTCATAGATTAAAGACTACTAGATGGAGTCATAACGCGGCTGCAGGTTCAAGAGCGTGACAGACATATTTCATTCGGCCTTTATTAGATAGTGACACAAGATTATTTTTTGTCCCTTTCAGTGTGTTCGTTTTTATTGTTTGTCAAGAGTGGAGTTTGTGACAAACAAAGGACACATCTGAGCAATTATTACCTTTTTATTAAATTTGCTTATAAACAATATAACTTTGCGGTTACGATATTATTTAAACGTTATCGTGCTATGGTGGGTTGTAGTATTTTTGGCTGCAAAAGTCGGTGCGAACGGAAAATCGAAGGAATTACGTTTCATACGTAAGTAGGCATAAACTTCATTGATTGATGATTTAAGGCTTAGATATGTTATTTTTTTTGCAAATTTCATGTATTATGCGTTTACTAAACTATCTTATATAAAGCAATATTTCGTATTTTACGATATTTTAAAACGTAACGTTTCATGATGTACTTTAAATGTTGACATGTCTTGTCAATAAGGCTGTCTTGCTGTCACACGAGTGGACACGCTAAGGGCTCCATCTAGTTGTCTTTAATCTACGATCAGTGTAGATTTGAAAAGGTCTATGTTGAATCATTTTAGGAAAAGTAAATAAAAAACCATGTAAAAAAATTAATAATTTGTTTTATATTTTTTGATTTCTACCATTATAACATGAATGTTTACAAGTTGGGTGCGAGCGTTGGGTGTTAATAGTTTTACAAATTTGTGATAATATTGAACAAAATTGGTAAGTGCCATTTGCAATAACCCGGAGCCAGTGACCAAGTTGGGGAAGGAAACTAACACTTCTCGATGTATTTCTTCTAAACTCTGTTTCCAACTTGCAGAGAAGGAGGTAACGAGGGATATAGATTTCTTTTCCAAATTTGCCAATTCACTTTTCCTGTCGCTCTCCAGCAACTGTTCGCCTTCCTTTACAAATTGCATGAGTCCACCAAAATGTGGACTAAGTATCTCTTCGACGTACTCCGTGCTGCGTGCTTGCAGTTGTTCCCTGAAACTTTCAGCTTCTTTTGTATTATCGCGCGTTCTCTCCATTAATATACTCAACACCATATCATAATTGTTTATTAAAAATATTAATTGCTGTATTCTTTGGGGAAATTCTGCTGCCATTTTAAGTAGGAAGCAGTGAACCTCGTCTTGGAGAGCCAGCAGTAAATTACTGAGCTCTTCTGAAGGAAACTGTTCACTCAAACTCAGCATTGCAGCTGAAAACTCCGCATATCTTCTGGTTATCTGGAAAAACAAGAAAATTCATCAACATTTTATTCATACACTAGCGACCCGCCCCGGCTTTACACGGGCACAATGCTGGTATTGGCGGCAGCGCACCGACGACCCGCGCGCTCGCTATGTCCCTGCATTTTGAATCTTATATATCTTGGAAAATATGCACTTAAATTACATGCTGCAAAGGGCAATAGTGAATGCATAAAGTATTTAAGGTACTTAATTGGATAAGGATTAATGCAGTATTGCTTAAAGTTTCACAGCCCCGAGGGGTCCCCTGGCAACCGTCAGGCAAATAATGACAGCTGTCATTATAGCTCCGTCGCAACCCGGGTAGCCGCGGGCCTCAAAGAAGGTTTGAATGTCAGGCCCACAGGGGTTAAAATCGCTTCGTAAATAAGCCATTACTTTTGGTTGAAAGTAAAAGATAAAAAATGGTTATTGTAGTTTATCCCTAAGGGCTAACGCTATAACTCGCGCGGGCACACGCTCGCGTGTGTATAATGAAAATTAGTATGGACAGCGCAGGCGCGTGCGACGGAGCGCGGGCGCGGGTGGCGGATAGTCACCCGCGCGGCGGGCGGCGGGCACACGGCGCGGGCGCCCGCGACGGGCACACGCGAGCGGGTTTGTTTCTACAAGTTAGACGGGCGCCGCTAGATGCCACGGTCACACGCGTCGAAGGCTAGGTACAATCATGAACATCGATACAAAGCGCTTAATAATTGAGGTGCCATTTCCGCTAGTATTATGGGATATGGCGAATGAATTATCGAATTCTCCGCTGAGTAACGTTTCCGTTGACGTCTTTTTGCCAAATAATAAATTAGTAAATAATCCATGGTAATCTACTCGACGCAACTGTACACGCTCGACATCAAAATTATACTAGCAGCGCTAACTGAGACGGGGCACGCCACGGTACGCCAGGGTACGTTTGCAATGTAAGCGCCAAAGATGCGTAAATTTACGACATAACATCAGAAACCTCTAAAATTATCAGTGTTTCTCTACTACATTATACATTATGCACATAAACCTCCCTGTTGAATCACTCTATCTGATAAAAAAACCGCATGAGAATCGGTTGCGTAGTTTTTAAGATTAAAGCATACATCCGGACAAACATAAAAAAGTGACTTTGTTTTATACTGTGTAATGATGTATTTTTTCTTTTACAGTACCTTATTTTTAACCCCCGACGCAAAAAGAGGGGTGTTGTACGTTTAAGGTGTCTGTGTGTGTTATCATAGTTCCCGAATGAGTGAAATGATTTCAATTTAGTTTTTGTTTGTATTAAAGCTGAATTATGTGCGCGTATTCATACAGATGTTTGATGAAAATCGGTTGAGCCGTTCAAAAGCAGTGGGGGGTGAAAGTGGGAAAGAGTAACCAAATATCTGCAAATATTCTCGAGTGGGGTCTCAAATGAAAGCGCATCACGTGTACAATACAAGAAATAGCTCTGGGGGTAAAAATGGAATGTTTGCAAATAGTATTGTTTGTAATTATTGTAGGGGTAGAAAATGGGGATGGAAGTTAGCAGCAAGTAGAGTCGAAAATGTAGTATTATTTTTAATTTAATATTTATCTGTTTGACGACCTCTGGCGCAGTGGTATGCGCGGTGGATTTATAAGAGAACCCTCCTGGGTTCGATTCCCGGCGGGGCAGATTGGGACTTTTCTTAATTTGTCTTGGTTTGGCTGGTGGGAGGCTTTCGCCGTGGCTAGTTACCACCCTACCGACAACGACGTATCGCCAAGCAATTTAGCGTTCCGGTACGATGTCGTGTAGAAACCGAAAGGGGTGTGGATTTTCGTCCCACTCCTTACAAGTTAGCCCGCTTCCATCTTAGACTGCATCATCACTTAACATCAGGTGTGATAGCAGTCAAGAGCCAACTTGTAGTCAATAAAAAAAAAATAATAATAAAAAAACAATTGTATTTGTGTGTTTCATTTAATATTTTGTATTGTTTTACTTTATAAGGCTCAGTCACTCAGCGGGCGATGGAAAGAGCAATGCTCGGAGTATCTCTGCGTGATCGAATCAGAAATGAGGAGATCCGCAGAAGAACCAAAGTAACCGACATAGCTCAGCGAGTCGCAGAACTGAAGTGGCAATGGGCGGGGCACGTGGTTCGAACAGCTGATGGACGTAGGGGGTCCAAGGTGGTAGATTGGTGACCCCGCACCGGAAAGCGCAGTGTTGGTCGACCCTCCACCAGGTGTACTGACGACTTGAAACATGTCGCAGGGAGGGGCTGGGTACATGCGACTCGGGATCGTTGCGTTTGGAAGTCCCTAAAAAAGGCCTATGTCCAACAGTGGACGTCCACAGACTGATAATGATGATGATAATACTCAAATGATTTTTATTAAATAACTTACATAATGTGGTCCTAGTTCCTTATTGGACAATTTAGCTGGATCACAATCTCGAACACTTTGGATATTTAATTTCAAAACATATTCCAACCTCGGCCAAAGTGAAGCTAGTAGTGAATCCCAGTAACTGAAACCAAAACTGTTGTTAAAACATCTCCTAATTAGTTAATATTTTAAATATGAATGTATGGTCTTTATTTTTATTAGTGTTAACTACACTAGGATATAACAGGTGCATCCCAGTAGTACCCCCTAATTTTAGTTCTATAGAACTGTTGACACACCATATAGAGTTACCACCATGTAGAGTTTAGTGTCTAGTGTCAAAATTAAAGAAATGTCGATATTAACATCTTGTTTGTACGTTACATATATATACTTGTAAATTACCTAGTTTTTATAAGAATAATATGGAATCTTTTTTGATTGCAATAATAAACGTCCACTTTTTCATACAAAAATAGAAAAAAAAAACAATAAATTTTGGGATATCCCCATACTTAGAACTGGAACTCAAATTTTTTTTTCATTAAACCCATACATGTGGGGTATTTATAGATAAGTCCTTAAAAATGATATTGAGGTTTCTAATATCCTTTTTTTTCTAAACTGAATAGTTTGCGCGAAAGATACTGTTTGCGTAAAATGTGCCCCCCCCCGTAACTTCTAAAATAAGAGAATATTTTTTTAGACACAACTACTACTTGGTTTTAACAACTTAGCTTTTGTCGCAAGGGACATTTTTTTGTTAAAAACAAAATGAAATATTAATTGAAATAATATAAGGTTTATAACTTATATGCTATAAGTAAAGACAAGTGTAACAACTATATGTAGGTTCGATACCTGTTGACTGTGCAATTTTTTATATTGTCTATTTTCAAAGTACCATACATTGTATATATAACCAAAGCGTTATTTCTTCTACAAGCACAAGAGGATATGGGAGAGTAAACGAACTGAACAGTCTGGTACAGCTAGTTAGAACTGGTAAGGTCTTTACCTGTCCAATGCAGCCACAGCTCTTTTGTGGCACATCCAGCGGTATCTGTTAATCAGTTGTATACATAGGAACAGAGCCAGGCAGTCGTAGCACTCCAGTACATAGTTCTCAACGTTTTTCTAGAAGAAAGCAGTAAACAATCAGTACTTATTAAAATAATAATATTATTTATCATCACCAGCCTAATAACGCTCCGCTACAGGGCCAGGCCTCCGTTCTTGTGGGGGAAATGATATTGAGCGTAGACCCACCAAGCTGTTCCATTGCGGATTGGCGGGTTTAGGGTGATAATGTTTTATTCATTAATGATCAGAATCAGATGTTGATGATAGTGACCGGGACCGATGGTTTAACATGCTTTCCGAGGCACGAGGGTGTAACATCACCAACTTCCTGACTCAGGGCTTGACATGTACTGCAAATTTCCTATGAGAATGGAAATCTCTCAACCTAGGACCTCGCGATCATAGCCCCATGGCTATCCACTAGACCAAGGGTCACCAATTAGTTTCGCAGAGTCCATTTTAAGAAATGAAATGACATTCGCGGTCAACACATTTAATAAAAAAAAATTATTGAACAAAGGTAATTACTGAAATTACAAAGGTATTATTATTTACATATCAATGTGACATTTTTTACTGTTCTCGAACTCGATGAGCGATGAGCGGGGTGACGGCGGCAGCGGGCTAACTCAAACTCGATATCGTGTCGCCGCCGCGCCGTAAACTCGTTACTTCGCCCGGAATTTTCAAATTAACGTTAACAAAAAGTTGAGAGGTGTCAAGGGACACCCGGATGGAAAGAAGTTCCTTTCGATTAATTAGTGAAGGAATTGTAATAAAATTTTATTTTTTTTAAGTAATAATTATACTTTTTATTTTTAACAAATATAATGTTATATAAACTTAAACGCGTACCACACACGCATTTGTTGTTGTACACCGAAACACCAGAGGGCGCCACGAGAGCGCGAGACAGCAAACAGCGCGGGCGCCCCCGCCGCTCACGCACACACACATCAAAGGCGGCGGCAAGATCCTTTGATCAAAAAGTGTCGTGACAACTTTTCGTACCAATTTTTTCCCTCTAGCCCCCTTTCACAACGCGCGATAAGGAACTTTGTTCCAAAAATACTGCAGGGGATACATTTTTCGGTCCGCGTACAATGGGTCGGCGGTCTGTAAGCGGACCGCGGTCCGCCATTTGGTGACCCCTGCACTAGACCAATGAGGCAGTTGCTGTTCCACTGTGCACTATGTAGCATATTTTATACAATAAATATGAATTGTGATCAGAAAAGTTCGAGTTATTTTCTACCTGCTCTGAATACAACTTTATAAATGTGTAACATACCACAAGTAATGATAAAGTTTTCCCCAGTATTCTGTCAAACAACTCCTGTGCATGGCTTCCTTTGACATGGAAAAATTCAGTTGTAAATAGATACTCCCTGCAGCTGTTGTCAACGAGAGCATATTGGAGACTTCTAAACAGTGCTTCGTATGAATACTAAAAAATTACAAAAAGATATTGTATATTTCAATTCATTTATTTCAAAAAATTCAAGTCTTAGTGACTACCACTGGTTCGGAAAGTAGAAAAGTGTAAGAGTAAAAATTATTCCCAAATAGGTTTGTTACTATCCGCATAGACTTGAAACATTATATATTAATTATTGTTCCAACTGTGAACAAAGAACATTATGTTCAGAGGTGGCTTTGGCTTTGCCTTATAAAGCAAATATTTCATAAGGCAAATGCAATTATGAACTATATTAAAGGACATAGGTAAAAAATGTATGGAAGTCTGCCACAGAGATGCCCAGAGATGATATATATGTCATTAAATAGTACAGATCTTCTATTTAAACAGTAATAAAGTTACTTGTAGCTAAGCAGTCGCTGATAAAAATTAAGAAGGTTGATAAAAGTTGACTTTTCATACTACGACAACGGTCACATAATTCAGAACACAAAAAAACAATTGGAATTCTTATATTTTTGATATATTTTCAAGTGATTGCTATGAAACATGGGTAATTGTTTAAAATTCATTGTGTATTTAAATAAAATAGTTTTTTTTTTTTATCGACTACAAGTTGGCCCTTGACTGCTATCACACCTGATGTTAAGTGATGATGCAGTCTAAGATGGAAGCGGGCTAACTTGTTAGGAGTAGGATGAAATCCACACCCCTATTGGTTTCTACACGACATCGTACCGGAACGCTAAATCGCTTGGCGGTACGTTTTTGTCGGTAGGGTGGTAACTAGCCACGGCGAAAGCCTCCCACCAGCCAGACCAAGACAGATTAAGAAAAATCTCAATCTGTCCCGCCGGGAATTGAACCCAGGACCTCCGTCTTATAAATCCACCGCGCATACCACTGCGCCACGGAGGTCGTCAAAAATATGAGCATATGTTTGGAGCCTGGGGCAAATTTTGGCAATGTCCTTTTGAGTCATGAATTTATTGTAGTTAAATGCTTGTTAAACTCAAGGTAGGATTAGATTTACTCATTAAGTGTTACCTTTGTTTTCTGTTGCACATGAGGTACAATAATTGGAGCTTCTAGTTCTTGTGCCAACACATCGCCACGGTTGCCGATTGTGAATATAGTACTTTTGTTTTTCAGATTAGCCTTTTGAAAGAAGCCTCCTTTGGAGCCATCCTCGATTCCCATTAAATCATCTTTTGTTGGAACTTCTTCATATTTTAACTTATCCAGCCTAGAGGCATACGACTTAAAATAGGAATAATACACTTTACTTAGAGTGTCAATATATTCATTGCAGATTTCTTGCGCCACATTCCTTTCATTTGCTAATATAAATTCAAAGAAAAACTTATATTTCAACATAGCATTCTGGGGAATTTGATAATTTGCCATTGGTTTCCGGAATTTATATATTTGTTCCAATATGTAAGTTCTGATTTTAGAAACGGCTTTGATTTTTAACTTTTCCAGTACATCTTTAACATCATGACAGGCCTTGGTCTCTTTGAAGTCTTGTTCTTTAACAAAATTCAACTTTTGGTTTAAAATTGCCAGTTGCACCATGAACTCTTTGTCAATAACGGGAACATTATTGATGCCACTGAAAACAAATTTTGTCCTTGTTGGTTAACCATGCTAACATTTTTGCTAATGAAAAGAATTAACCATGTGGAAAGTATCACTATACTCTGAACCAAATAAATTGGCAATAAAAGTCGTTGACACCTCAAATATACCTGCATACCTTCTATCTTGCCTTAGCGACTTTCATGGGATCAATATTGATTCAATGTCCTTTATTACCAATTTATATGATTCCTAGTATAAGATACATTTAGGTCTTAGATAATATAAACTGCTTTCCTAGCAAGTGTAGAATACAAATAGTTATATAACTTAAATACAAAAAGTGCTTATAATAATAAGCCTACTTAAAATTTGAAAAAATGCATTTGAATTTTGTAACATCAGGTCATGACATTAGACACATGCCAGAAAATTAGATACATTAAACCACGCACACATTAAAAATTGTATCAGATTGGCAGAACCCAGACCTGTTCCCTTTATGAAAAAGGTAATAAAATTTATTAACAAATTTTATTGTAAATTATACAGACCAATGGGATTTTTGGTTGTTGAAGTTGTGTGTATCAAATCTTACATGTAAATCATTAACAATATTTGTAGTATGCTATCTATTAACATGTATTAGCTATCATTCGCTGCCAAGTGGAACAGTGAGTAGTAACCCTGCTCCCTAGGTTGTGGGTTTAATTCCCACATCTGAAATAATATTTGTGTGATGAGCGTAGATATTTTCTAGTGTTCATCTATATATTATAAGTATTTATGTATAATATATATAAAAATATTTATCAGTTATCATAGTACCCTTAACACAAGCTACCTACGCTTACTTTTGAGCTATATAGCGATGTGTGTAATTGTCCTATAATATTTATTTATCATTAACAAAGTATACCAGAGGGATTTTGCCAGCAATTGTAAACCTACAATTATTAATGATTTCCATAAAATATACTTACAATATAAGAGTTTCAGAAACAGCCATATCTTCAATAAATGATGCGAGAGGACCTTTGAGTGCTTGTCTGTTGCTAAGTTGGACAGACATACTGACTGAACGCTTTTGTAAACTTATGATTTCATTGCTAATACTGCCCAAGTCATTCTAAAATGAAGATAAGTAAGTATTTTATAATGAATGCCTAATTAAATGGTTTTGAAAAATGTTGCCACTGAAGTATTGGAAATTTGTTGCTAAATTGAATTCCACGACTATAATGGAAAATGATTGAATGGTAATGCATATACCAACTGCTAATTTGTCATCAGTTTAATAGTCTTGTAAAATAAAAGAAATACCAACCTGGAATACTAACAACATGCTCTCCATTCGAGCTAGAATTTCGTCACAGTCTTCAATTTGATTATGCAGCGATGCGATATTTTCACTTTCTTTTAAGTAGTCAGCTACGGAGCCTTTTTCAGCCTCTTTGATATTTTTATCGATTTGTAGAGCGTATTCACGTAAATCGGTACCATTTTTCAAAACTTCTTGGATTTCTATATCTTCTAGATTTTTATCTATAACCTCAGTCATTTCTTCTTTATCCTCAGACATTGTGATTACTTGATGATATCACATTAATTTGTAAAAAGATTTCTTTTAAAAATTAATTACTATTTGTTACAAAAATCGATATATATAACAAGACATTTTTGCTTTTGACAGCTTTTGGTAATAAAAAATGAATGACAATGACATTTCATGCTACGACAATAGTGGTGACAGTGACACTAGAACACCACAATTGACTCTATTGAGTACAGATGATATAGATATCGACTGTGCTAGTCTATTTATTTTGGAGGAATTGATTCTCCTACTGTGGTAATTATGTTATTTTAATTATTATTTTATTGTCAAAAGAATTTACATTTATTTTGACGAAAAAATCTTGAGAAAAAGATTCCACATCTCACGATTATGCATGGATTTTTGGCATTCAGGAAACCCACGTCCTTCCCATTTGCGTGGGAGGTACAACCTAATTACAAATGAACGGGGTTGTGTATCCAGTATGATGTCAGCAGTTTGCGGACTTTACAATCCAGGGATGAGGGAATCCTGTTCAGTTTGAGTCCAGCTTAGAATGCCAGTAGTGTATCTTTATGAGCAAGGGCATGACCCAGCTATTGAAGGCACGCATCTTATGAACACCAGACATTTTTCAGGTGGCTATTTTTTTCTACATGATTAATATATAATTAATACTTATAAATTATTATATATACCATATAGCACTTGACTAGGGTTATAAATTTCTTTTCATCTGATGGTAAGTAACGCAGCATTTTAAGATGGTATTGACTTGGGAGGGGATACTTGGTAGATACTAGATACCTATAATTTTAAGTATTTACAGTTCCTAGAGTTTTACTGCAAAACCAACAAAACAGCTAACTACAACGAAATTATCACCAACATCAGTACAGTTTGAGGTTAGAAATTGAAAATTTTGTTGTTTGACAAGTTTGACAAGTCTGAACTTAACAGTAAAATCTGACATTCGATACCGTCATTGCTGCAGTTGTACCAACTTAAAGTGTAAGCAATTACGTTCCATTTCACGATTACTTTAACGTTTTGTTACTGCAACATGGACACGACTGGTATGTCGGAAGATATGCTAAAATTGTTTCAAATGATGAAAATTGAATTGGAAAATCAAACAAGAATAATTACAAAGAAAATAACCGATACTTTAATGCATACCATAGAGGATAAAATTCAACCAATAAAGGAAGAAAATAGACAACTTAAGACTGAGGTGGAGTTGTTAAATAAAAAAATTAAATTTTTAGAAAACACGCATAGAAAAAATAATATAATACTACATGGCATCCAGGAAACGGAAAGCGACCACGATGAATTATATAATAAAATAAAAAGTGTTCTACAAAACTTGGGTGTCAAGATAGAAAAGTTTGAATTAAATAAATATTACAGACTCGGTAAAAAACAAGAGGGGAGTAAAACCCGACCGGTATTGATCACTTTTACGTCTTATCATAAAAAAGCAGAAGCAATAAAAAATAAAGCAAAAATGCCGCAAAATACATATCTTACCGATGATGTCTCAAAAGAAACATTAGAAATACGCAAAAATCTACAACAACAATTAAAAAAAGAAAAAGAGAAAGGAAATGTGGCATACATCAAAAATAACATACTCATAGTCAGAGAAAAATCTGAAGCTGAAAAAAGGAAAAGGGAAATTTCAATGTCGCCAAAGAACACACTACCACAATGCGAACTGTTCAAGGATAAAGACATTGCTGGCCCGTCTAAGATGCACAAAGCAGATGCATTTGCATATATGAGAGCTAGATCTTACTCTCTGTCAGAGAGAAACAACCAACAACAAAACGCATAGGAACTATCAGACACCGGAAACGTGAATAAATTAATTAAAAATGAAACAACAAATACGAATCGCAACAAAATCCCCACGACGGTTGGTCACCGAGGGGAGATAGACCACAACCCCCAAAAGCTTAAACAAAGTACGCATATCAAACCAATAACCAAAACACAACAGACTGGAAATAACAAACACAGGTTAAGGACTAGACTAAATATTGCTACACTAAATACAAGGTCCCTAAAATCTCAGGAATCCTTATTAGAATTAGAAAAAGCTTTGGAAACCGTAAACTGGGACATTTTAGGCCTTAGCGAAGTGAGAAGAGCAGATGAGAAAATCGAAGAACATGACAATTACATATTATACTACAAAAATATATCTGCTGGCCTATATGGAGTGGGATTTATGGTAAAGAAATATCTTAGAAATGAAATATTGGAGTTTCAAGGAGTGTCAGATAGAATTGCTGTTTTAAATATCAAATTACCTGGCTTCAAGCAACCAACTTCAATAGTTCAAATATATGCTCCAACTGAAATCGCCAAAGAAGAAGTTAAAGTTGATTTCTATAACAACCTTAATAAAATCTTGACAAACTTGTATAAAACTGTAATTATAATGGGAGACTTCAATGGACAGATAGGAGCAAGAAGAACTAACGAAGACGGAATACTTGGACCATTTACAACTGGAAAAAGAAACGATAATGGACAACGACTTGTAAACTTTGTCTTAGAAAACAATCTACACATAATGAACAGCTATTTCAAGAAAAGTCCTAATAGAAAATGGACATGGGTGTCACCTAACGGGATGATAAGGAATGAAATAGATTACATTATAACAAATAGGAAAAAGCTATTTTCAGATATAGATATAGTGAATCAATTTAATTACAACACAGACCATAGACTACTTCGTGGAGAAATATACACGAAAGAACCTAAAGCATCACGGAAAAATATACAAAAAACAAAACAACCATTAACACTACCACTACCGAAACATATTTTGGAATTTTTACACAAAAATTTGGAAAATGTAAAAAATTGCAGTGACATCCAAGACAAGTACGATATGCTAGAAAAGGAATTAAAGGACATAGAAAGTAAATCTAGAATAAATAAAGTGATAAAAGACAAACTAGGACAAGAAGCAAGAAACCTAATACATCAAAGACAATCGTTGTTTAAGGACAGGAAATCTAAAAAACATGTCATTGCCAAACTGAGCAAAGAAATTACTCTAAGCATACGCAAACACAGAGAGAGAATTAGAACCAACACACTTATTCACTACATTGAAAAATCAGGCGGGATAAAAAAAAGCACAGAATTTACCTAGAGACAATACAAACTGGATTGGCAGTATGCAACACTATAAAACCAAGAAAAACAATTTAAACAGGATTGATATACTGAAAGTAGCAACAAGCTACTACCAACAACTATACTCCGACAATGCTACAGTAGTCCACAGTCAACAATTTGATTATAACATAGCGGATGAGGAACAGGTTCCGGGTATACTAAAAGAAGAAGTTATAAAAGCTATCAAATCACAGAAAACGGGAAAAGCGCCAGAGGAAGACAACATATCAAACGAACTGCTAACAGGAACATCTGAAGTAACAGTAAATGCTATAACAGATATATTTAATGAAATTTTGCACACGGAGTATATACCTCAACAGTGGACCCTGTCAACTATAATACTACTTCATAAAAAGGGAAGAAAGGATGATATAGTCAATTATAGACCCATCAGCTTAATGTCAAATGTGTACAAAATTTTTTCAAAGATCCTATTAGACCGTTTAACAAGAACCTTGGATGAAAATCAGCCCAAAGAACAAGCAGGATTTCGGAGCGACTTCTCGACACTCGACCACATACACACTATAAAGCAAGTGATTCAGAAATGTAACGAATATCGCATTAGCTACTATTTGGCATTCGTAGATTACAACAAGGCATTTGATTCATTAAAACATGTAAAAATATGGGAAACTCTGGAAAAGCAAGGAGTGAATAAAAAATATATACGCATTATTATAAATATATATAAGAACATGAAAGCAAGAATAAAAACAGAAAAAGAAGGAGAATACTTTCCGATAAGAAGAGGAGTCAGACAAGGTGATCCATTGTCTCCTAAGCTATTCTCCGCAGTCCTTGAGCAGGTGTTTAGACGTCTTGAGTGGGATGGTTATGGTTTGGAAATAAACGGAGTAAAATTAAACCACCTTAGGTTTGCAGACGATCTAATACTTATCTCTGATAACCCAAGTAACTTACAAGTTATGCTAGAAGAGCTTGTGAATGAGAGTGAGAAAGTAGGATTATCAATGAATGCTGAAAAAACGAAAGTGATGTCAAATGTTACAAACATCCCAATAACTGTCAATGGTACTTCAATTGCATATGTAGAGGACTACACTTATCTTGGACAAATCATATCTTCTAAAGACCTGACACAAAAATAAGTTAATAACAGAATAAGCCTGGCATGGAAGAGGTTCTGGTCTCTGAAAGAGATAATGAAAAACCCTCATGTGCCACTCGAAGTAAAAAAGAAAACATTTAACTCCTGCATATTACCTGTCATGACCTACGGATGCCAAACATGGAGTTTAACAAGCCAGAATATACAAAAACTCGAAACCTGCCAGCACAATATGGAACGTAGTTTACTTAACATAAAATTAAAAGACAAAATTAAACTGTGCAATATAAGAAACCAAACAAAATTAATTGATATTACGTTCTGTATTAAAAAGCTGAAATGGAGATGGGCAGGCCACATGATTAGAGGTAAAAAAGAAAAATGGTCAAGGGACATAACAGTATGGTGCCCAAGACAGCACAAAAGAAAGAAAGGCAGACAGCGTCGAAGATGGGAGGATGATGTTACAAAATTGGCAGGCATTACTTGGACGAGACAAACACATAACCGTGCAGTATGGCAAGCTCTAGGGGAGGCCTATGCTAGAAATTAGCAAGACAATCTTCCGCGTACCGGTGTCAAAAAATCATGTAACAATTATTGTAAAGTTAATTTAAGATTGTTAAATAAAGGCTTTTATTATTATTATTTACAGTTCCTGACTAGTGTTTGGTCTTTACGTTTATCCGCTTGACAGAACGACGATTGACGATAGGGGTGGTAACTAGCCACGATCAAATCGAGGATCAAGTTTATACATATATGTAGTTATAGTATACAAGATCAGGGGCTCTTGCCCAGGTCCTCAATATGTAAATGGGTCTTAAATTCATTATTGTGTATCCCACAGACCCATATACCACATACTGAGCCAATTTAGAAAGTTTAAAATATTCCTGTCTATATTATAGTATCGTATCCAGGGCCATCCATACGGTACTACTAATGTTATTTGAATGAAAGAAGGAGTAGTAATGTATAAATAAAATACACAAAAATGTTCAATAACGCATACGCGTCAGTATAATTGTGACGAAATATTTACAAAGAAAAATTTTAACATACCTATAACAAAAGCACATCAATCTATATAAAGATAAAAGAAATGCAGTGAGATGTTATCACACTTAGAGACAGACGAAAAATGGACGAGTTTAACAGGTAGGTAGGTATATTAATACAGACATTTTAATGTTTATTGACATTTTTAGTGTATTACAGTATTATTACATAAGTGTACTTTTAATTTAAAGGTAACCCGTCATTTTTCTTGATTTCGGCATGTTTTTTATCGCCTCTTGAAATTGGTGGCCTCATTACGCATTAATATCTCACTGAAGAAATGCAATTGAAGTCATAAGTAGTATGTACTAGGTACGTACGTACAAATAGAAATGTAAGTCTATAAGATCTATATCTATAACGAAAATCAACATTCTTCTTTAAATTCAGAGCTTACCTACTTTAGTTATTCATATGTGGGTAGATGATAGCAAAATACGAAAATCTGTTTATTCAAATTAACTCTGTTATAAGTATATGGAATAAGTACTTATTATGTTGCAACAGGAAACGTCATATTTTTATTTTATTTTAAAAGTCTAGATAGTTATTTATATTACATACCTACTTCAGAACACTTATGTATAACTAAATCCCATACATTCGTTTTGATATGAAAGCACAACCAAGTTCAGAGTTGCAAAAGCTAGGACAATATATTTTCAGCATTTTTCTGTCATACGAGGATTCTATTTGAGGTATAATATAATAAAAAAAGTCGGTAAGTAGGTAGGCATCTGATTCATACAGTTTGACGTTTTACATAATATTATAACCATCGCGCCACATTGAACCTCAGAAAGTAATAATTTTTATTCATTCTTATAAATCTATAAAATTAACTAAAACATTTAAGGTGCTCTGGCTTACGAGTAAAAAGTTCAGCACGATTTTTATGTAATAATTATAAAATATAAATAATATTGTATATAAATATTATCACTCGTAATTATCCTACTTAATTTTAAAACTACAATAATGTATTTGATACATATTATATAAACTATTAATTTAATATGAATTTTGATGCGTCAGATACGATAACAATTGACAAGTTAGCGCCTACTATATCACTAGATGGTAAATGTGGACCTAGTCTAAGATGAGGCCGCTAACCCGGAAGGGGAAGCAGTTTATTTAACCCTAGTGTAATTACAGTTTAATCCTGGCGTTACTAGACTACGCTTTCATCGATCTAACTGCGCGACGCCAGTGCAGCTTAACCACTGATTATTTTATGATCTAAGCTTGTGATAGACAAGACTTTCGTCATTTTATAAAATCTGAAAGTTAGACAAAAAATTAAATAGGCAAAAACTTATAGGTTTTCGATCGTGGTGAATTTAGGGGCAGTAGGATATCAATAGTCTATTCGTTTAATGTAAAGAGTATTTTTGGGGCAGCATGAGAAATCATGTCGGCAGTAGCTAGACACTTTATTATGAATAATTTTCGTTAAATATGGTACCAATAGCTTAATTCGCAACGACGTTCCGACATCTCAACGGTTACAGAAGCTTGCTAGGTACGATTTTAAAATTTTCTTTACCTTAAAAATTTAACGTATCTTGATATTTATTAATTTTTATAAAAAATAATTTAATCTTGAAAATAAATACGTACCTATTATATTAATATACATATTGGACTGTACAGTGAATTTAATTCACTAATAAATAAATTTAATATTAATACGTTATTTGTGCTTTGAGCTATTTTCGATTTTATGCCAAGTTGTTAATTTATTAGCATTTTGGTCCAATTCGATACTTAATTCTGGTTTACTAATATGTAGTAATTTAATTTAAATATTTATATGTAGCAGGAAAATAGCCGCTTACACATCGACGGCCGCAACACTATACAGCATTCTAAATAAGTACATTGATATGTTTAGGTGACTACTACAGTAATATTTTAGTTAAAAGAGTACATAACGTTTACAAAAGGAAAATTCTAAGCTACCTATCTAAGAAGGTACTGTTTAAGACACGTTGGAGTTGGGAGTCTATAATAGGGATGCTGAACTTTTTCTCTTACCTTAAATGTATATTTTATTTTAACAATTCACGTTAACATTCTATGAAATAGTTATAAAATAATTTAAACCTAAAAGGTAACTTCCATGTACGTTCTGGGTCGGCCTTCGAGCCCGTCGCAGTGTTCGCGCAGGGCGCTCTTCGCGAGGCTTGCAATCCACTCACACTCTATTATAAAACAAATATCTTAAGTACTCATAAATTTTCTATAAAATTCGGTGTTTACGAGCCAAATTTTTAACATTTGTAAGTCTTGTGACTAGATTTTTCTTATTTAATAATACACAAGTAAATAACGTAGGAATATTTTGTACGACGAGATGCCATTGATTACGAGCGGTAACTTAAATGCAGACTACTAAATATTTAGATACCTTTTTAAGATAAAACAGAATCACACAAATATATACATTTACAATAAATTAAGCTTATCATTAAATGTCCGACAAAGGACAAAGTACCTACATGGTAAGATTGTTTTTCTTACTTAAAATTAATCAATACATAATAATTAAGTAATAATTCATACAACAAGCATAAACCGATTCCGCGGAGATCGAGTCCTCTACTAGTCTCTAGAAAAATATTTTTAATCTAAGTATACGCTTATAAAAATAACGGAGTCGGCTCTAGACTGAAGAGAATGAGAAGAGTTTGAAGGCGGGTGTGGTCCTCGGGATGTCGATAGGATTAACCGAAGTGCTTAGAAGGGTAGGCTGGCGCGGAACATGTTCTCGATGAGAGGGGGCGCGGGCACTAAGTCTTCGAGCTTCAGGTAGAAGATTCGTTGCAGACCTTGCACAGAGAGGGACCGCAGCTCGGGCAGCGCTCCCAGAACGCGGCTGAAGTGCGGCGCGCCGGCAGCGTTGGTGTTGCCACCGCAGGGCATGTGGGCGCGCAGACACCCGATTATCTTCATTTGCAATTGCTCCACTCGGTGCGGCTCCTTCAAACCGTGTCGCTCTGGAGACAAAAGATTTATTCATTTGTTTAATTTTTATGTATAAAGATTTTACGTCATTAATCCTAAACTAAAAAGAGCTTAGTGTGTTGCCACTACAAATGCAGTGATTTAAAGGTAACTGCGACTCAATTACAAATATGAAAAGTTATTAAAATTTTGTTTTCAGATTTTTTTAATATATAATTTTTTTTAAATACTGTGTTTTATACACAGTATTTAAAAAAATTAAAATATGATTGTGTTTTTTTATTTATTATTATTCACATTGATAGCAGATAAAATTACTGACCTGCAGTTTTAATGAGAAGAGAAAGAATGGCCAATATTTACGACATTGTTTAAAACAAAAATATATCAAAGTACACACCTGTTATAAGAGCCAATGCACACAGGCAGGCAAAAGTTGAGATGTCGATATCCATAGAGTGCAGGGTATTACTAAAATCAAGGACAGCATGCAGCCAGTCTCCAAAAGATCTTTGACATTGCCGTTTATCGAGAACCAATCCATTGCAGAACGTTAGCTTAGTGTCCTCTGGGCGAGTGCGATAGGCAAGACGTAAGACGAATAATTCGAGCCGCGCCGATGCAAAAAGTTGTTCTCGGTCTTCGGGGCAAAGTTCGCCGAAACCAGGTACTTTCTCTGCAAATATTTTTATCATGTCGATAGACGTTGTCAATAACGAATAAAATTGTTGGATTACTTCTAAATCCGAAATAGGTACTTCCATTGGATTTGGCTCTCTATATTGTGAATAATCAAGATTGCCAAAGTCAGGAGACGTGTCGACATGAGCTCTGACTAATGCGGTTATTAAGGAAATTGGTGGACTCGGCGGAGATTCTTGCGGACATTTCGGTTTAGACGGCAATCTTCCTCGTCTTCCTTTAAGCGAATCGGTTCGCACAACCTCTTTTACCATTCCGACAGCAAGACATTTCTGAAACCGACAGAACTGACACCTGTTTCTTCTTCTCTTATCCACTGGACACGATTTCTCAGCTAAACAAACATATTTAGAACCTTTTTGGACAGTTCTTTTGAAAAATCCTTTGCATCCTTCACAAGTCCGCACGCCGTAGTGTTGACATGCAGCAGTATCTCCACAAACAGCACAAAGTTGACTCGGCGATGGCGGCGCCGCCCGAGACCCGGTGTTGTCTTGCTGAGGTCCACCGGGCGAGCTCGATGCAGAGCTTGGCGCCGATGCTTGCATACAGTGTACTCTGCTACCATGTAATTTGGGACTGTCGTTAGAACTACTAGACTCTGATCTTTGAACAGGCAAGGACGATCTCCGCTGCCTAGCTCCTTGGTCGGAAGATATATGTAAGTCCACTGAACTAGGGAAAGGTGGCAACGAATAAGTTTCCTGCGCGTTTGTCACGCCGCCAGTGTCAAACGTCGGGGAGCATGGCTGAGCAGGTGCGTAGTAAGGTGATGGAACGTAAGGTAATGACGGTTGATGATACTGATACAATAACTGTGTTGATGCATGTCCTTGATGAGAGTAAGCACTAACATTGTAGCAGTCTTCATCCATTTTGATTCCGAATTCTGCCATTTCTTGTTTGGGGTAACGAACTGAGTACGTTTCTTCAAAACTGGGCAAGGCTGGCCCAAGGGTAGGCGATGGTGTTTCACTCACTGGAGTCGCACGCTGGGATTTTACTTCAGGGAGTATAGGTGCATGAAATTCAACGTCTGGGAATGGATCTAAGTTTTCTTCTAATATTTCAGAAGAGTCTTCTTGATATTGAGGCGATAACAAATCAGTGAAGGACGAACCGTAGTTGCTCTGTAATAGAAAAAAAAATCAATAGTTAAGGCGTTATACATACAGTAGGCGGATCGTTGACAGGGGCGGTGCGACGCACCAATGGCGCGCCTTTTTATCAATCGCTTACGAATGACTTTTACATTGAGACCGCCTGTTTATTGTGCAGGTGTTCTAATCATCGGTCGTTTTCTTTCATGAGTTGTGGCAAAAAATAAATTGACCATTTATTGACAATATTTTAACGTCACTAAAGTTTAAGTGATATTTATACACATATAAAACTCATGTCACATTTGTCAAAGCAAGTCTAGTTTTGAGCCCAGGGGTTGTTCGTGAGCTTGTTCTCAACACGCGGCACAATTAAACAATACTTACGTGTGTTTGCAGCAGTATCATGCTGGACGAGTTAGGCGTGAAAGCGCTTGGCGAGCGCGGCTCTAGTGCGCTCGGCCCTGTAACAAAATATTAATACTCATTATTATATGTCAGGCATATTAATTTTTATGCTATGAAATAAAGTTACAATACTTATAGCCGGATAAATGAGTGTAACAGTCGAGTAATGACTAGAGGGTTGTTAGTGACTGCACCGGAAGACGACGGCGTGTTGTCGGCAACCGGACTTTGAACTATCACGCTATACAAGCCATGCATCATTTATATTTACCCTCGGCGAACATACTTTGATTCCTATAAACACAAGCACACGTAATGTACAATCGATATCTTTCGCGGGGTTGAACTGAAGACTGGTCGCCACCCTTCCCTGATAAGCAATGACGCCAAAAAAGAAAGGTCTCCTAATTTATACGGCAGTTTTGTCAGCCAAATATTGCCGCTTTGAATACATTGTGTCACGGTGCTTGATTCGCCACGCCCCGAAAATTGAATCCTATGTATACACCTTGACTAGATCATTCCAAAACGTTACAACTACAAACTTAATGAAAATATATTCTCAACCTTGTGTTCTTTACCTAAAGCTTAAAGTCTTTCAGCGAAGTCAAATGAAAATTTTTGGGTCGAAAAGGCGATGTTACCCTAGGGAGGTTATGAAATCACTGGCATTTGCAGTTTCTATTATGTTAAGAACCATTAATTTCTGTCTTATTAAGTTATAGACAAAACGAACATGGCAATATTTTGTTATTAATTTATTTGTGTTTTTTATAATTATTAATTTTTCACGACTTTTTCAGTATGTCAAATTGTTTTTATCCAAAGGCGTGATATATTTGAATAATTTGTACAGTTTACTTTAATTCCGAAATCTTATAGACAATAAAAATATACCTACTCATATAAGCGAAATCTCTGGAGACGAGACGGTACGAGATCTCTAAAGTTATACACTCGATTGACTTGATCTTGAACATAATTACACATTTTATGATGCAGACACTCTCTCTAAGAACGGATTTCCCAATACGCTCACTGGAGTGAGTTCTACGTAGGCGAAACCGCAGCACATAGCTTAATATCAAAAACACATAGAAGGAACAATGAACAGAAACTTCTCATGGTAAAATTAGTTTAGTAGACGGTGGTGTACAAAGATCTTGAACCATGGATTATATTACTGAAAAATAAACGAAGAGCAAAAACCTACTAGTCGGATTTGTACTTGACCAATTTCATTATTGTATCTGTCAGTCTGAAACTACAACCACTAAACGTACGATCACTATCTTAGGCTGTGTTGTTATTCAGGTAAGAGGAAAAACAGAAAAAATATTGGCGATGTTGAACTTGAATAGGTACTTTAATTTGGTAAAATCCCGGGACTTTTTCAAGATTTTAATTTTATATTTAAATTTATTTTTCATTAAACGTGCTGGTGTTTTTAGCCCAAAGAATAAGCCTTGCTATTCAGAGGGGAAATAACGCCAGTGTGTTGGGCACCTTGCCTTTGGTTGAACAATAAGATGGCTTATTTTTTTTGTAAATATCTTGTTTTATTTATTTTAACTATAAATTATTTATCTATATGTACATTTTTTTAATAAAATAATTTTCATTCAAAATAATTCTTGTATCGCTTTTTATATATCTATCAATAGAAACTATGAAAGATGAATTGATTTATTTGGTGCTTTCCTCAAAAAACTTACGAATTACCTTTATTTTTGGTTAATTAATATGTGTTGCTAATTGATTTTCTTTTAATGTGAATAACTGTCCTGTCATAGTAAAAAAACGAGATTTTGTTGTAAGCATTTGTAAGAACAAGGAGCTCGCAGATAAGTATACGTCCTTGGAACTTTGAGTGTCCGAAAAAACTAAATTCGTATACTCGTTATTGAATATTCACATCACGTTATTTCCTAGTCTAGTCAATTGAAATTCTTAATCCATTTCGTAACAGTAGTATTGTTTTAGTTTTTTATTAAAATAAATAGGCTACTGCAGTTAAGTGACTCATCTTTTTTTATGCTATGCACCAACATGTTTAATAGTGTAACGAATAGGTACCTAAGCTTATAACTTTGGTGGAATATTCTTACGACTACGAGCAATATCAATGTTTAACCATAGTAACTTATAATGTAATTGTTGTTTGTTTTAAAACTTTATTGCATACAACTATTAAAAAATGTATAAAGCCGAAACTTAAGGCCTTAAGGCATTATCTAACAATTTTTCCTTTTGTGATGTGCACAGAGTAAAAGGTACGTATTAATTAATTTAAAGGAAAAGCAAATTTAAAAGAAAAAGTGTGGTGAACTGTGATAAAAATAGTGAAAAGGTGTAAGTATCCTTAGGAGTAGGATAAAATTCACACCCCTTTTGTTTTCTACAACACAGCGTACCGGAACGCTAAATCGCATGGCGGTACGTCTTTGTTTGTAGAGTGGTAACTAGCCATAGCCGTAGCCTCCCACCAGCCAGACCTAGACCGATTTAAAAAAATTTAATGGACCAGGCAATCGAACCCAGGACCTCCGTTTTATAAAACCACGGCGTATTCCACTGAGTCTCGGAGGTCGTCAAAAATTAATTAAAAATTATTGTCACAGGGAGACGCCGACAACAGGCAGCTATATCTAGCAGAACAGAACGTCTATTGGCTGATATGACGATGTGATAGTGTTGACATTTTAATATTCTCTTGGTTTTTCTATCGTAAAAGTTCCGGTCCAATGTCAACCAATTAACGAGTTCGTTTGTTTAAAATTTGCTTAGCTTTCTTGTTAGTAATTTGCTGCTTATTATATAGCATAATCGTAACTGTACTAATAAATTAAATTAAAGTGCCTGTTTGTGATTACAAATAAACAGCTTTTAATTGAATACATATGAAAATATTACGGTACTTACTACAAAAATCAATTTTTAAAATTTTATCTGTCTGTCTGTGTATTCTGGCTAATCTCTGATACTGCTGGACCGATTTTGCCAAGACTTTCTCTTGCAGATAGCTAATATAAAAAAGAGTAATAGGTGAATTTCTCATTTATATATTTCCAAAGACAGGGAATCTACGCAGGTAATACTGCGGGGCTCAGCTAGAATAAGAAACAACGCAAAAGTTTTTGACGGCCTCAGTAGCGCAGTGGTATCGATGTGGATTTATAAGACGGAGGTGCTGGGTTCGTTCCCGGGTTGGGATGTCGTGTAGAAACCGAAAGGGGGTGTGGTTTTCATCATGCTCCTAACAAGTTAGCCCGCTTCCGTCTAAGATTGCATCATCACTTAACATCAGGAGTGATAGCAGTCAAGGGTCCTCTTGTAGTCGATTAAAAAAAATACTAAAAAGATTACATCTCGGCGTCGGTCAATATACTACGGAATTATATTTTATTATTCTAGTATTCTATGGCAAATCTTAAATACTGGTAAATGATTGTCGTAAAACTCTAATAAAACATATAAAACCAGTTTGAAATTAAAACATTTATCTAGACAGTGATGCATATTGAAGCCAAGTTGAGACTCGGAGTTATACAGTAGATATTTATTTTATCAAGGTAGGTATCACTATTTATACATGTACCTATGTATATATGAAATATTTCCTTGTGTGTCATTTTTGGTTATTCACAAACGAGTTTTTAACAAATTCAGATTTATTGAAACAAAAAAGCGACTTTATTGTACGTTTGGCAGGTTCGAAAACTGGCTTCCTTAGTTTCTCTTATAGTTTATTAAATTTAGCGATTTTCCTAGTTAACAAAAGTATGGAATTCTTTTTAGTCTTTCGTTTGTTTGGTAAAGAATAATGTGTTTATTTTGAATCGTCAGCTAATACCTATGCGAATATTAACACATAAATAAATAAATAAATATTATAGGACAATTACACACATATAGCCCCAAAGTAAGCTAAGGTAGCTTGTTTTATGGGTACTATGATAACTGATGAATATTTTTATATATATTATACATAAATACTTATAATATATAAATATACACCCAGACACTGGAAGACATCCATGCTCATCACACTAATATTTTCCAGATGTGGGAATTGAACCCACAGGCTAGGACGCAGAAGAAGCGTCACTACCCACTGTGCCACGGAGGCCGTCAAAATAATAATTTGTGATTTTTTAAAATAATTTGCTCCTGTCCTAAATTTAAAGCGCAAGTAACTATATTACAACGTTATTTCAAATTTAAGGAACAAGTTCTTTAGAAACGTCAAATTCATTTGTTTGTTGTGACTCTACTACCGGCTCGGAAAGCAATTCTCCAAAGTACGAGGGTGTAGGTTGTAACAACCCAACTTTCCAATAAAATCGTGATTGCGTTATTACAAATTATGGAAATTCCAGGGAGTATTATATTTCTAATTCCACTCCTAGAGGCAATAAAATCATAATCAATCAAAAAAATCATTCAGATTGTTTAGTTATAACCTAATATATAATTTCGTTGAAATACATATAACGTTTATGGTGGAACACACACCTACTGCGCTCAAAACACAACGATTCCTCGGCAGTATATAATCAGTTTCTTAAAAAAAAGTTCTATTGATAACATTAAGTTGGACTACGTAAAGATAGAAATACCGGTTCTCTTCTTTCGGTAGGAAAATAATTAATATTATTAATTATTGAAAAATTGATATTATTTAGGTATTTGAGGTAAGGTAAGGCCCAAGTAATATTATCGTTCATTGCTCGTTAATTAATTTCAATTAGGTACCTATTACAATTTATAACTCACTACATCACCTTTTATCTATCCAGCAGTAGGCGCTTTATGATCATTGCCTTATCGATAAAAAATTCCACTAACTGAGTTAACCGCAAAATATGGTGACTTTTACATCTCAATATAAAGCTACTTGATATATAATTATAACTACATATTATATATTAAAATAAAGTACCCTGTCACGTCTGTCTGTTTGTTTATTCGCGATAAACTCAAAGACTACTGAAAGAATTTTCAGTCGATTTTCAACAATATACAGAGTGATTCGTGAAGACTTTTCATATATAATTTGTTAAGGTTTCGTGCAAATTGGCTTAAATATGAGTATAATTGTTGGAAGTATCGGGTCGCCTTGAAGCTTTCATTGAAAACACTGCCCCCAAAATATTTAAATAAATAAATAAATATTATAGGACAATTACACACATCGCTATATAGCCCCAAAGTAAGCGTAGGTTTTGTGTTATGGGTACTATAATAACTGATGAATATTTATATATATATTATACATAAATACTTATAATATATAGATAAACACCCTGACACTGGAAAACATCCATGCTCATCACACAAACATTTTCCAGATGTGGGAATCGAACCCACAGCCTAGGACGCAGAAGCCGAGTCACTACCCACTGCGCCACACGGCCGTCAAATCAAATTTGATGTAGATATAAAACAAAACAATATATTTTTTTACAATGATTTGTTCCTCAAGTCCACTATGTCATATATCTATATTTTAGCTTTACATCTATTTTTTATCTAGCTTGCAATATCCATTTTTCCTAAAAAAAGACGTGTGGCACTCAGAGACTGCCGCGGTAAAGCTATTGCATAGCATATTTTATCAACTTATGTTTACCTGCCGACGTCATCGGGACCGTGGCCTAGCGGTAAGGCGCTCTAAGTGCCCGGATTGCCAGAGAGACGCGGGTTCGAATCCCGTCGGTAGGTATTTTTGCATAAACCGCGAACGCATTATATAAATAAAAAAAGCTCTTCACTCTAAATTTTTGTAAACAAAGCAATAAATTACTATCTGGCATGTCGTTTCAGCAAGTATTTTTATTTCCTGTATGTACTTATATGAGAGCGCCTCGTTTATTTTTATAATCTATATCTCTGATATATTATCTATATTGGCTTTATAGGGTGTGGTAAAAAATATAAATATAATTTCCTTATGTTTTTTTCGTGTTGGTAAGAAGTTTTTTAAGTATTAAAAATGTTAACCTTCTTCGCAAAATGGCAATCTCGAGCCTTAGTAGCCCAAAAGTTCTCGAATGGGTCTGGATCAAATTTGAAATATCCATAAAAAATAAACGTAGTATGTTTTAACAATATTAAAAATTCAACTTTTCTATTGCATAATTATTTGGGACGATGATCAACTTCAAGTTTGTAGTGTACACATTGAAATATCCATTAGCGAGCGACTATTGAAGGATTACTTATTGTCAATTTGTCATCCAAAGGTTTATAATAACAATCTTGCATAAAATTTTATGATAAATAAATTAACAACAAAAAAGGGATAATGAAGAAAAAATAATACAAAAATTTTAAAACCTATACTGCTCTTTTACAAGGTTAAAATATTTTTTTTTGTGTGATCAAATTAATTAATTTTGAATTATTACTAAAAATCGCAGCTGATTATTTTATGGTTTAAAAGACACTCTCAAGCAAAAGTACAAGATTTAGGCTTGGAAAAAATTATTCACCTGGCTTAAAGACCATACGGCATAATTAAATGAAATGCAAAGTTATAATCCAACCCTTAACTAACTAGTAACGTCATCTATCAACAACCCTCACAACTGGATCTAAACATTTTCCTGCGAGGGTTGCGAAGTCGCTCAGTACGGACGATGATTTTCACAGTGATGCAACAATTTTCCGATAGATGGCTCTGCTTGATACACAGCTTATGAGGGAAAAATTAAATCAAATTCAAATTCAAATTCAAATTCATTTATTGCGAGAATGTGGTAATACAAAGATCTGTTAATATATAATCTGTTAATACGTCATACAGAAAAGTTCTCTAGTATGTTTTTGCAGCTTTTTATTAGTACTATTAAGTTAATCATCTAAAAATACACCTAACTGGTTAGGTGTTACAACATAATTCTAAGTCGCAGTTTTGGATTTAAATCTATCTGCCAGTATCTGTGTTAGCAGCCTGTTAAATATAATGAACTGATTCAAAGTTGTAAGATAACTGGTAATTATTATAGTGACGAATAAGCTAAATATACATTATTGATACTCCTGTAATGAATAAATTTGTGTCAAAAATGTTATTTACTGGAGAATGTTTTCAAGGTTAACAACTTAAACAAAATTAACTTATGTATATATATTTAACTAAATGATCCGATTCCGAGAAACTGAATGTTGAATTAAGCGTGTGATAGCTACTTAAAAACTGGATATTATTTGCAAAATACCATATTTTTTTATTTATTTTTTAGTTTTACCATGTAGATTTTGGAAATATATATACATATATTTAACTTTATTTAAAGACATAAACTTGCAGTTCCTTATGTACAAGGAAAAGCATTAAAACAAAATCCATTTCTTCGAAATACGACGCACGATAAGTACAAAATTGATCAGTTCTGTAAAATAAAAATTACGCAAGCGATATAAAATACTTTTTACATAACCAATTTTAAAAATAAACAGAAACAAATAATATTTTTTTAACGCCTGTTAGGGGTTCACACACTCTTAGTGTGATAGGTGTTATGAGTTTAAAGTAAGTAGGTAAGTAAGTTTGTTTGTGATACCGTAGCTTCTTAACGAATGGATATTTTATGATTCGGTTTTCCGTTTATAAACGATGAAGATCTGATAAACCAATTCGAAGCTATTGATGTCATTCTAGCTAAATTCATAGTACAGTCACTGTGAAGGGATTTTCATTTAAATTTGAAACAGGCAATCAAATTCGCTCAGAATTGTTAAGGCGTCACTTTAGTCTAATTGCGATAGCGAATGAAGTTCTTACGTCATACATGTAACGGCGTTGTAGTAATATCTTTACGTTTATCGCTTATCTAGTGGGTGGCAAGGGGTGGTCAGCTGTCGAGCGGGGTGGGCGCGGAGAGGGCGGGCGGGCGGTGCGGCGTCGTGACGTCAAGCTGTACGTGACGCGGACGCCGCGTCTCATTCCAGCGAATGATACTGCGAAAGCCTTTACATACGTCTCTAGTTGTTCATTACATTATTGCTAAGAGATTTGTATTAGTTTATTAACTGTGCTCTGGATTAAAATCCACGTGGATCTCGTTCACGTGGAAATTTAGAGATAAAAAAGCTTACGTAAATCAAGAGTAGCATTGTGCGAAACATTCATATACGTTCAGTTCTTTTGCAGTTGTTGCCCTACTATGTTTTATATATTAATCTGCTTAAAGTCTGCGTCCACGTGAAAATTCTTATCCACAACTTTCTTCATTAATCTCCCTTGCAGTGTTAGTTTTAAGACAATACAGACTTTGGAATATAAAATATTGCTATTATTGTTTCAAATATTGCAGCAAAACGCACTCTTACGAGTATTAAGGGCGCATCAGACCTATCTAGCAACCATTTAGCTTGGTTTATCTCTTGCGTTTATCATTATTATCACAGGATCACTACAGTGTACGGATTTTTAATAAAATAAGAAGACTTCAGTCTATAGTTCAACACGCGGAGTAAAATGCGAGTACCTACGCCATACGCCTTTGAGAACATTATAAAAACTCCTAGGTATATATCTATTTTCTGTTGTTGTTCATCACGCTGTTTTTCTTCAAAAAGTTAAAGGCCGATAATTACGAAAAGTTACAGATGCATGCCGAGAATTGATCTCGGTCTCCCATATAGGAAAACTCAAGTTTCATCTGTTAGGCTATCATACCTGCTATGCTACATATTTCAAAGAAACCTATGTGTACCGTCTACAGAAATCAAATACATATAAGGACAATGCTTTATAAACCTTCTTTGAAGGCTTCTATGAACTTGAATTACTAAAGTTCGGAAAGCTGAACAATATCTTACCGGCAACTGTTGCCAAGTAAATACGGGTATAAGAATATCGGCACAAACATTATATTAAAAACGATTTTTAAGGTAAAGCATTTTGTCATGTCACGCTCAATTCAAATCAAATACGAAGAACCAAGTCTATGCTTAATATTATCAATCTGAAAAGTTTTTTAGGTGGAACGCGCTAATCTCAGAATCTATTTTTTTGATTTCGATCTATTAGTTCGAATTGAAAAATTCTCATTAATTTAGGAAAGCTACAAGACTTTAAACTAATAAGAAATAATCATTATTAAAAAATCACAACTAGAACCTTGGTAGAACAAAAATGGTGTAGGTATGCAAAATCATGAGTTATCAAAAAGAAATAACATCAAAAAGAAAAAAGAATTTTGACTTGTAAAAATCAAAACTCTACGAGTGAACAGACTCTAGTAAAATACGTTCAGATTTTTTAAATATCTAGTCTTTATAGCACAGCTTGCTATAAAGTCGTTATTGATAAGTTAGTGGAACAATTTATTAAATTATCAAACTATTTCCATAACATGCATAACTTTGTATGGAACCGGTCAAATGAACATTGGGCGTCAGGTATCGTTTGAATTATTTCACGTTGGAGGCGCCACTTAACATGTAATGAGGTACGCGACGACATTTCAAGCAAAAATATTATCTCAAACTACTTTTTCTTTCATTATTTAAATTTTATCATTATCAGCTGATTTTAACGACTCAATAGAACCTACATTCTTATGGACAAATCCACCACGAGGGCTAAGAGTGATAATTTTTAATTACTATAGTAACAATTACTTTTAGATGATAATAAGCTCCGACTACAAGGCATCGGGGGTGTTACACCAGTAACTTCTCAAATCATATTTTTTGTTGAATCCAATTTAAATACTATATAAACGCAAACGCGAATTTGTAAGATTCTTAGAATTATAATCATGAAATTTTGTAACAACAAAAACGATATTATAATAAAATTTAGAAATAGTTTTGAATTAGGATCTCGATTAGTAATTTGCACCACAGTTAAATTAAAAAAAATAGAAATAATAGCTAAAATTAGTCTATCGTTTTTTATTACTTGTTATTAATATATAATAAAAAGTAATAAAGAACGATAGACCAATTTTATGCTTTAGTAACATAAAAATGTATTCGGCATAACTAGCACATTGTTTCTAATATTTACACATTTTTTTTCTCAATTTAATAGAATAAACATTGATTAGTAATACTGGTAATATTCATAAGATGATTTCAAAAACTATCAAATCAATTACAATATATTGGATATCGTAAAACGAATGCTCAAATATTTAATAAACCACTAAATGTAATTTATAAAGCTTTACCATATGACCTTGGCGTCGGACTTGCCGCCTCTGAAGTTGTATGTGTGGGTATTTGAGAACATTATAAAACTGTGGAAGAATAAATTTGAATTCATTTATGTTTCTAATCATCTAAGAACTTGATAAGCGGAAACTTGTTTGATAAAATTTCTTGATTTGAGTTTAAATGAAACGCGACTGTGTAATCCACTTGATTACATAATTAATGTGGTTAGTTGTGTCGCTAAAGTTGTTCTATTATAACCAGTGATAAAGATTAAAGGAATTATGAAAGACATGCATCAAAATTAGTTCATTAGCGAGCTTCTGTAAAAATATTACCAGAGTTTAGACAGCAACTAGGTATCCTAATCTTCTCACAAGTTGCAAATTGTTTCGTTCAGTATACACGAATAAGAGTTAGTTAAAAAGACAGACAGCCCGGTTCTGAGACATATTTGGCTATTAATACAGTCCCCAAAAACAGTTGTTTTTACATTTTCACGCAGTTTTCACGGGCAAAATAAATTCAGCTTGACAAAAGCTTTGTATTACTAAGATATAATGTAAAAAAGGTATCCAAGAAAAACCGAATTCCACTTGAGTGAAGTCACGTCTTCTAATATTTGTATTATGTAAACGTCACAATTTCTGACTTTGTAAATGGATCAAAGTTACTTAAACGCCAGAAGTTCTGCTTTCAATTAACACAAAAATACATATTATTAATAGAAAACTTTACATTAAAAGTACAACTATTATACCAAGTCAAGGCATTGATGTAATGCACTATTCAGTCTAGTTTTTGCATTTGTCCTAGTACGCAGTACCTTGGCACTAATACGTTTTTAAAAGCTCGTCCTTTTATTCAGGACAGAGTGGCAATCAAAGAGATTAACGCATTTATAAGATTATTTACGATGTTTGATGAATTAATTTGATTTCGAAACATTTACAATTCCTTCATTTTCATAACATTTCGCATCAGTGAAACCTTGACAAGTTAGATACTTTTTCTTGCCGGAGTAAGTTTCCAAATTATCTTTGTTTGTGTGCAATTAGCTCTATTGCAAATTTATGCATATAATTTTGCAGAAAATAAATAATATATACTAAAATATACATAAAAAATGGCCACGATTCACAAATTTTAATGTATACTTTATACCATAAAGTCTAAGAGTTTGTTTTGTATAATAATTCGGTTGAATTGAATAATTTGCCCTTTAAATATAGAAATGGATAAGATTAAGGGTTTGAGAACAGTACGTCCGGTAAAGTATTGCTATCATACCTTTTCTGCTGTGAATCGGTTTTTTAAATAAGCTAATACTGAAATATTGGGTATATTGCAGTCAGTGTTAGCTTATAGTATTTTTTAAAATTTACTACAAGCTGGCCCTTGACTGCTATCACACCTAATGTTAAGTGATGATGCAATCTAAGATGGAAGCGGACTAACTTGTTAGGATTAGAATGAAATATCCACACCCCTTTGGGTTTCTATGTAGGTTGTAGGGAAAACGGAAGCTGGATAGGTATTCCATACTTATCTTAGCAATAAGGAAAGAGGAACCGAACCGCTTACTACGCGTCCAGGGGAAATATTTGTTTACCTACTTTGACGTAAATAGCGCAGTTGCCGGTGATATTATTGGCACATGGGACTAATCACATATGATAAGCGGACAGAGGTAGGTAGGTTATGATCTTAAAGATTTTTTTACGTAATGCATTATTAAAGGGTATGGTAGCAGCATTAAAAATTGAAATTCTGATTATCTTCAATCAATACGTTAAGAACTAAAGACCAATCTTCTCTATATTTCTACCAGACCAACTCTATTTGTTTATTTTATAACTTAATTTTTTTTCGAGTTAGATATTGACATGCTTTTAACGACAGGTATTATTATCCGAATACATTTTTGTAAACAGTTATTTTTCATTCATACAGTCAAATTTTATATGGAGGTGCTATATTCGTCATACACGTGCCTTACGTCTCAAAATAATAGAAAAATAATCAACATTAGAAACCATACTGTATATTTACTTAATGTGAAGCAAGATTAAAATTTATGTTATATGATTTCTTTAAAATGTTATTTATTCTCACTTCCACTAAGTGAATATGACCAAAATAGAAAATTTTTAATGCCTCTCATTCGACTCCAAATTGAGCCAACAAAAGAGTTTTTAAAGAATTATCAGACAGCATAGGATTGAAAATTTCTTTTCAAGAGCTTGATAAATTGTCACTTTCAGTCATTATCATTAACACCGGTTAATAATCGTTAATTCTTTACAATCTAAAATACATTCATGCTGTTTACACCCATCAATCTGTATTGAAACAGTGAGGTGGGCAGCTTTAATCCCTCTCGCTTTTAAGAGAGCCCTGTGCCAAGCGAAGGAACATTAATTAGACTGATGGTAAACGAGCAGTGTGAAAATGATGGATGGATTGCTTGAAAAGCTTTTGAAAAGCTATTTTTTAGAATATACAAGACATACAAATGTTATTAAATTACTAGAAAGCTGATGTATAATTATTTATCCAAATTTTAATTTCTACTATCTGTCTTGTCAAGCTATTGCTAGTAACATTCATGAGAGCCTTTTTTCATATCGGATTCTAGAAGTTACTCGGAATAGTAGTATAGAGTTACTTACAGGTTTCAGAAACTTTTCAGCGTAGTAGTTCTATGGCTGTAAGTTGTGAGTTCGAAGGCTTGACTAAGTAACAAGTTTTAGGAAGTCGGCAGCCGGCAAGCAAGGCCGTCCTTGAAACGGGGCGCGGGTCGATGCGTGACGTAACGCGGCGCATGACGTCACGGGCGTCGCTCGATCGGAGGCCGAGGCCGCACTCGCGCCTGCCACCCTCTCGACTGCCGCTTTTCCACCCGGGTATTTTTAGATTCTGTGACGTAATTCCGCTATAGAAAACGCTACAGCAGTACGAAAAGTAAGGCTAAAAATATGCAATATAGGCTATGCTGCGGATTTTTTATATCATCTTTCATAATACGTATTGTGAGCTTTTTATACGAACGACAATTTTATACTAAAGACATTAAGCATTTGTGACACAGAAGAACTTACTTATTTTCCTTATTATGGAAACGTACCCAATTTTTTTTTGAGGATTTTGAGAAAAAAGATATAGTACATTTTTAAGTGATCCAAACTTTACACCAAAATAATAGTTGTACTTCCGAGTTTAAGTTTAACATATCGCTATATATTAATGTCAAGAAGACAAATGAATTGGACGTACAATTTTGACACGTCTAATTAAATACGCGTGTTAGAAACAGGCGTATATCTGATCGTACTGATGTGATAAATAATTACCTATATGGGTGTAAAGTGATAACGACTAATAAATAATGTATCCATTAATAAGATATGATAGGAATGTCCAGTAGAATAGAAAAAGGATCTTGATTGATGCCATATTTTTGTCTTGGTCTGGCTGGTGGGAGGCTTTCGCCGCGGCTAGTTACCACCCTACCGACAAAGACGTATCGCCAAGCGATTTAGCGTTCCGGTACGATGTCGTGTAAAAACCGTAAGGGGTGTGGATTTTCGTCCCACTCCTAACAAGTTAGCCCGCTTCCATCTTAGACTGCATCATCACTTAACATCAGGTGTGATGGCAGTCAAGGGCCAACTTGTAGTCCATAAAAAAAAATATTTTTTGTTTACGATCGAGCGATTTTTAATTCATTATTAGCCTATTAACGGCCCAATACAGGGCCAGGCCTTCCCTTACAGGAGAAGAGATATGGAGTGTACACCCACCACGCTGCTCCATAGCGGGTTGGCGGGCTTAGTGTGATAATGTTTCATTTATTAATGATCACTATCAGATGTTGATGATAGTGACCGCGACCGACGGCTTAACGTGCTCTCCGAGGCACGGGGGTGTAACACCACCAACTTCCAGACTCCGGGCTTGGAATGTACTGAACATTTTATAGAAGAATGAAAAAGCTCAGAATTATTCCAGGACCCGACCCAGGGATTGAACCCAGGACCTCGTGATCGAAGCCACATAGACCAACGAGGCAGTCTAAACATTGCATCGTAACTAGGACACTACCTAATTGTTATATATACTATGCCATCACGTATATATAGTTCCATATATTGAACAAATGCAGAATATCACTCTGCGTGAAAATTATACTTTTCCGATAAGTACAGTAATCCATAAATAGTTTCCCTGGGGTGGCGTGGTGTGACGTAAAACGGGAGCGCGATTTTATTCCATACTGACGTCACTACAGCTGACGATAGCGTGTTTTATCGTCGTTTCCCCATCCCTCGGCGAAACGTATTGGTGTTCGTTTGCTTTTCCGAACCGATTCATAGGTTATAATCATTTTAACACACTTCTATATTTTTTTTTAAGAAAAGCTTTCATATTACACGCAGAACATCTATATAGGATCTTTAAGCGAACAACTAAGAACACAGAGAGGCCGCGGAAGCCAGTTTTAGTGATTTAATTAACATAACTACTTGTTCTAGATCAATATAATATAGGTAGTATGCATTAGACGACCATAAAAAACTTGTTGAATCTTACGTAAATGAATAAATTAAATTTTTTCTTATTTTTGTGTAATACATTTCATTCCATGTCTACAAGTTATCAGGTGATAACAAAAGTGAAAGCGATGTTTTGCGCGGCATCTCTCGAAAACCGGTGTTTGTTTAGTGTTCATAATTGTTTATCACTTAGGAGGACGTGAAATAGTGAGTGGTAAAAGTTTTATGGTTCCACAACATATTGCGCGATTGAATTGTCGTTTGTTATATCCTACAGTTTTCCTGTTATAGCATCAAGATCACTTTATTTTGGGAAAATACAATTTTTTGCTGAAATCTATAGTAGCCTCTAAAACTTCATTATGACTTTAATAATTTTAAATCCTAAAAAAATATTGAAATCCTTTCAGCTTAATATAGAATTAGTTATGCTATAAATTATTTAAATTTCTTGGGAATAGTATTCTTTCTAAAAGAAAGTGATCCTATATTCCTTTTGGTATACCCCTGACAACGTGTGCAAATTTTCAGGGTGATCGGTTAAGGATTTATAGCATTAAAGCATAACAAATTACCTCTTTTGCATTTATAAATTTCAATAAGGATAACAGTCTAATCGAGAAAATGGTTTGACGTTAATGAGTAAATAGTTTAGCCAAAGTTTCACAGTCACGTTGGACTAATCGATCCGAATACGTTCGTATCGGAATTGTTGTGTTACGAATATGGCGCTATACGATCATTGGCAATTTGCGGAGGCACATCTGAGAGCAGCAGGTGCAACGTCTGCCGGTTGCGACAACCTATTGGGCAAGTGGAAGGCAACTCGGCTGAGGCCACCGGCTTCAGAGGCGATCGCGACACAAGCATCCCATATTATACCTACTAGCATTACCTAACTTGCAATCATGACAAAAACAATATTAATTTCGCCGCACTAGTCAGCCAAAGTTTCATCAAATTGCTTCTTGTAATTGTATTGCAAATTACAAAACCTTTTAAGCCTTTTACCACACCAGATAAACTTTGAAATACGTTAAGCTGTGCTCTTAATTGCTTGATCTTCAATTAAATTTAATTTTAGAAACCTACTTACTTAATATATTCATATTAATATTAAGATTTAGTTTGTTTATCATAAATTGATTGGATCCTTAATTTATCCGTATTTAACTTTGATATTGATATCGTTCGTAAGAAAATAAAGAAGCTTTAGGTTTTTATTAAGAAGTCTTGTATTTACCTGTATTACAATTAGACACGTGTTCCTAATAGATAGTTGGTTAAACACGATTAAAACAAAACGGCATTAGTTTAGTAGAACCGGTATTATGTTCACATATTTCGTCATACTTGTCCATCTTAAGCCTACACAGACAGTAGACACTAGGTTTTTGCATAAGCAAATATTGAGCCTTAAGACTATTTTTGCCAATACTGTACGCATAAAGAATTAACTAATACCTGCACCAATGCGGAAGTCGGTGTGCGGTTGAAGTGCTTTAAAATGTTTTTATAGATACTATAATGAGTAGAAACCGAGAGTTTGAAACTTTGGGTAAAAACACATAAAAACAAGTTTAAAAAAAAAAAAAGTTTTATCTGGCTGTTTTTTTTATCTATGGATTGGAAGTATTTTATTTTATGCAGTATTCTCATATAAATAAATGAATGAAACATTGAAATTAAATATCAGAAGTTACGTGAAAAGATCTAAATTTTACGCGCCTGGAGTCGCGTGTGTCAGCTAGTAGTGAAAAGTTTGTCAATAAATACTTAGATCTGGATATATATACAGATAATTTATGTTATCGTATGAATTATTTCCCATAGCTTTCACAGTTTTCAATGAATCAAGATTAAGCCTTTCATCACTTTCAATTTCGCAAATAAATCCGTTTAGCAGTAATTTTCCTTTAGTATATTTGTCATAAAACTTTGGTATAATTATAAGATTTTATTTATTAAAGTACAGTTGTATTCATGAAAGCTCATATAATTAAGATTATTATTTAATTGAATCATAGTTAATAAATCTTATGATTTTGAACTTTATGAAGCTTTTTGTTTCGAATCTGTAGTAGGCATTTCAGTTATACAAGTATTAAAAATTTGTTTCAGTTATAATGAATATTTAGAAACGATAATTTAGATTACTGAAAATAATATTTTTAAAAATGAATTTGAATGAAATGCTTTAACTTTTAAATAGCCATCATTAAAGTTCAAGTTAGAGAAGTTTATAAAGATGCCATCGATCAATTCCATCAGATTTATCGGAGTGCGGTTAGAGTGGACAATAGGTTACATCTACCCACATCTTTATGGGTCAATAGGTAACTGTGAGCTCATCTGTAAAACCTGCTTTGATTATATTTATAAATCTCTATGTATGGTTTAATCCGTAATTTTCTACTACCTGATTCGCGGAAAGCTTTTTAAATAGAGCTTTATCGAATTTTAGAATGCTTTTGAATAAAACGTGAACCGAAGTATAGGATTGGATGAAATTATATAAAAATGTAAAATCAGTTAACTCTACTAATAGTAAAGTGTCTAAGTAAAATGTAAAAATAAAATTGTAACTGCAATAAAGGATATATACAAGATAAAAATAATTAATAAGTAAACAAAACAAAACAAAAAAGGTTACGTACGTGTGCTAAGGAATTGTCTAAGGCCACAGTGTTGGCTGGAGGGCGTCAGCAACGCACCTCGCATTCTAGCCTATGGCCATCGTCACGACAGTTCCACACAAAGTCTACGGACCCACCAGAGGTTCTACACAACGAAAGCGAAAATAAACACAGAATTGGAAGGACGCGGACGGTGGAGCGGGCGCTGACCTGGCGCTGGCTTGTCGGGATCCAGAGAATCGGCGCGCGACTCCAGGGTCAGACCGAGGCACGCGCCAGAGAGTCCCAGTTCGCTAAGAAGGATCCTCATGCGGCCGAGCACATTGCACTCACTGCACGCGCACTCACTCACAGTCAGTCTCGTAGCAGATCGCGAAGGGGCGCGCGGAAGTACGCGCTGGCGGACGGTCGGTGCGATACTGAGGCCGCCGCCGCCGAGGCTGGTGGCTATATCGCGGCGCCTGACGTCACGGCCGCGACGTCACAGCGGTGACGTCACTAACGGTACCTCCCACAGTCCGCCCGCCGCCTCGTGCCTCGCCGCCCGCCCGAACCTGCGCTAACGGCATCGCTAGTACGGAGCTTTCGTACGCCCGCGCCGCTACCTCTGCCTCACCACCGCCGGCAGCCGGCAGCCGGCCGCTACGATCCATGGCTTCCATCTATCACGTTTTCACGGTCAGACATGTGCGATATTCCATATTGTATGGGGTTTGTTATCTATATTAAAATTATCCTAGAATGCTTACATATTACTACTAAACCGTTTGTTGGTGAAAGCTTTCTTTCATTTATTTGTCAATTGATATTTAAGGTACTTTCTTATTGAAGTATATATAAGTTATAAAAATATTGTGATATTTTTAGAATCTTTTATATTTTCTCTAAAAGCATTTCGATGCCTTAGGGCCAACGATAAGCAAGAAATAGCGTTGTTTTTAATTACTGGGTCACTTGTTAAGACTTTTCTTTAAAGCTCTTATAGAAAATATTAGAACATTGTTCTCGATTTTTCTGCAACATTTATTAGTATTGCGCTATTGCGCGCTTTTATAGCGAATATTAGTGTATTCTTTTTAATTAGCGATTAACTTATTGTATTAAATAAAAATAAATATACCACCTTTGATTTTAGACCTTTTTAGTATATCACGGATTGCACATTACTACTAGTTTACTTGAGTTAATAATGTTGTTTTATATGGTCGATAATTTGTTAATTTTTCCAATCAGAATAAGCTGTCCAAATGCAAAGTATGTACTTTGCCGATAATATAAGAGCTATTGGTGTATGAAGTTGAATATATTTGATTTTGTCAGTTATCGGTTCCATATTAGTGAGTCATGATGTCCTATGAGTAAGTTATAATGTGCTTTATATGTTCGCTGGATTCTGTAATGAAAAACAATCTTATCAACTCAGGATAGGTATTGTAACTTTTTTGTGTGAAGGAATTTTCAAGAAAGAAATTTTAAAGAAGAAGGTAGTGAGCTTATCATTTTTAACCGACGAAAAAAACGGAGGAGGTTATCTATTCTACACTTATATTTTTTTTATTTATGTATGACCATGCATAACTTTTTAGAGTTGTTTCCGATTTTAATAATTCTTTTTTATTAGAAAGGACACACTTCCAAGGTGGTCCCATTATCGTCATGTTAGGATCTGATAATGATATCCTGGGAAAATTGAAGGAACTTTTCAAATTTTATAGAGACATTTAAGGACATTACTTAGAACCAACAAACTGCTTTACTACGTTAAATAAATGTTTCTTAAACTTGCTGGCACTGACTTCATAGATATGCTTAAGTAAATTAAAGCAAGTGTCTATTTAACAAAGTTATTTTTTACTTTTTAGTGCGATTTATGTCGGTTCTATTCTTTTAAAAAATTTTCCAACACAAAACTTCTAAAAAGAAAACCTCAAAATATAATAATATATAAGTTAAGAAAACTTTCAACCCCATATTCAACTATTCGTATTTTCGCGACAAAAACTAACTTATGTTCTTTTCCAAAGTGTTTTAGCCCTGTAAAGGTAAGAGACAGATAGACGTAGACTTACGATTGCATTAATAACATCAGTATGGATTCCTCGCTACATAGATGCACTAGTTTCAAAGCGAGACAAATGCAGCGGTGACGAGCGGTGCCGAAACGGCGTCGCATCCCGCTCCCATTCGTGCAGACCGCTTCCGCATTGAGGCGACACGTCGTCACACCAGGATATCTATAGGGCTAGCGTACAGCCCAGATCGAATGCACTAGTACGCTATTTCTAGACCGCCTCTTGGTCTGTCGGCTAGATTGCTCGATTGCGAATTATAGGGACCCGGTTTTGAGTCCTGAGACAATATTTAACGAAGCTATGGGCTTTTCCGAGATTCATAGTCAATAATTGAAATCATGCTGCAGTGTTTCTACCTTTGAGTACTAGCATAGACTTTTCGACAATTTTTGGAGAAAATTATGTTAAAAATACAACAATAAGTAATAATATGTTAACTATAATACTACAAATTTTAAATGTTATCTACTGTCTTTTTTTGGTATACTGAAAATAGCTTGATCGCTATTTTATATTAAGTGAACCCAAATACATATATACAGTATATGTACAAGAACACCTACTTAGCAGTGGAAATTAAAAGAATTACTAGGGCGTATGATGGTGAATATAATTATTACTCTAGCTTAAGGTGGATTACTTAGTATGTAAAAAGAGATTTCTAGGCCTACTTTTGGCAACATGATTTCATGGTGGTTAGAGTAGTGTACTTATAACAAAGAAACAAACTTACATTACACATTTTTGCATAATTTAATTAAATAATAACAAATCTAAATTATTTATTTTTAAAGTTTGATTAGAAGAAAAGAGTAAAGAAGCAAACCAAACAATTAAAGAAAGAAAGAAGGAATTTTTTAAAATTCTTTCAAATGTAACCTCCTTTTATGATATCTTTATATTTTTTTTACATCTGACAGCTATCTTTCTCACATGTCAAATGATATTATTTTAATTTTAAACCAGAATATTTTAATTTCTAAAATATAGACTAAGTTTATATTATAAAATCTTATATATATAAAAATGAATCCCTGTTTCCTTTGGTACGCCATCACGCGTGAACAGTTGGACTTATTTTAATATAGTTTATGTTGTGTTTGTTATTGTTAGGAGAAGGTTCTTATGGAAGAAAAAAAATTGAAAATTGCGCGGAAAATTTGAAAAGAAAACTTGATGACTATAGATATTTACGACTATACTTTACTCAACCACAGCTTAACGGGTGAGGTAATCTGAATGAAATATAGCATAAAAAAGGATGATAGTCTGGTATGGAACATAGTTTTTTTTATCGACTACAAATTGGCCCTTGACTGCTATCACACCTAATGTTAAGTGATGGTGCAATCTAAGATGGAAGCGGGCTAACTTGTTAGGAGTAGAATGATATCCACACCCCTATCGGTTTCTACACGACATCTCACCGGAACGCTAAATCGCTTGGCGGTACGTCTTTGTCGGTAGGGTGGTAACTAGCCACGGCGAAAGCCCTCCACCAGTCAGACCAAGACAAATTAAGAAAAATCTCAATCTACCCCGCCGGGAATCGAACCCAGGACCTCCGTCTTATAAATCCACCGCGCATACCACTGCGCCACGGAAGTCGTCAAATATTCTTATAGATTTTCTTTTTATCCGAATATTCTCTTAGAAACGGGATCTACGAAGGTGAAGGGGTACCCTAGTATTAGGTATATAAGATTATAAGAATGTAATAGTAAGGTATACAAATATCTAATTGTTCCTTTTTATCAAAGACCTTTTTATTTTTGTTGCTCACCTTGACAAAAACTATTGGATCCCTGACGGTGGTCAGAGGGCAACTGTTGTATCATAGCATGCCGGAAATCGCAATGTCGAAATTGTGTAGGCTTTATAATCTCAACAGTACTTATGTCAATAGTAATTGATTTTGTGACTCATTTTAGTTGGTTACACGTATGGGTAATACATTCTAAAGAATGAGTAAATCTAGCATTCAAGTGCGTACTTAGCTTGAAAACCAGACACTAAACTTTTGTATACTTAGTACACTTGGTGTATAGTGTAATGTTTAATATTTATAATGATTATATTATTTTTATGATTTTATTTCTATGTTAATGATATGAATCTCGACAAACTTTTAGTCCGGTCTGAAAAATAGAAAAAAAATCTATTTTGTGGCGGAAAGTCGGTTTTCAGCAGGGTTATTATATCTGCGCAGTTCGACATGTTGCAACTTGGCAACCATGATTTCACTTCTTGGTAAGTGTAAGTATGACCTAAGTTGTTATAATAAGTTGCTTAGAAATGCCTATTAATTTTTTGTTTCTAGATTATCTTTCATCATTTTAAACCTTTTAACAGTTATGGAGTTTAGAGCCACCACGCTGCTTAGTATGATGTTTGATTCTTTATCAATCACTAAAAAATGTTAATGATAATTACCGGGAGGGATGGCTTAACGTTCTCTCCGAGGCAAGGGGGTCCACCAAATTCCCAACTGCAAATTTTTTGAAAGAAAGAAAACCTCAGGATTACTTTTACATTACGCCACATTCCCATAGGACTAAAGGGAGAGACCCCGTCCTTCCACTTGCCACGATCCTTGCAGTCATTATCTCTACATGACTAAACCATCTCAGCATACCTTTCTCGGTTTAGTCACTACATCTTCTTTTACACCATTCACATCTCTCTCTCTCTCTTATTATTAATACTGTCACTCAGGTACTCTCCACTCCTATTTATATCATTACTCAGTATTAGATCACAGCCTTTCTTATGCATTCTTTTTTTCTCTTCTTCTTTTTCTTATGCATTCTTTTTATCAGTATCATTTTGTTATATAGCTTCCAGGATATTTTTTTCGGTTATGTAGTGGACCATTTGAGATGAATATCTTAGCATTCCATGGATTCGCCGTGCGGGTGCCGGCTCCATCGTGTGGCTGACAGAAAAACTCCGAACAGAGCCCGAGACTTGTGACACGGGTGTAGGTTTAAGGGTACCCTTAGTGACGGCCATCAACACTCACCTCCTCTGTTCAAGTTATTCTCCCTGCCCAGCTAAATTCGGAAGGACTCTACTAGAGCAGTTTTGGACACTTGTTCCAATATGGAGCATACTGCACTTCTAGTAAGGCCAAGGTCTTTAAGCAGGTTATAGAGAGACTTCGCTGGTATACCTCTCTCACCCACTTCTACCGCGTATAAACTAACCACATAGCCATTTTTGGTTAGTTCATTAGTAAGGTCATAATATTTATTCACTTTGAATACATGGTCTTTAGGGATGTTTGTTTCCCACGGCACTGTAAGCTCAACAAGTACTATACGTTTGATTTGTTTGGAATATATAGGTTATTAAAGATGAGATAAGTAATTACTCTATAACAGTTTCGGGCGCCAAGTTTCAGGAGGTGCACAAAATAATAAAACAGAATTATCAAAGTCATAAAGATTATTAAGCCTAAGATAATTTAATTTATTTTTATTTTATAATGTAATTGTTCTGTTAAATTTTTTTTTCTAGGCCAAAATATACACTCGTTTCAAATAGAGGGTTGTTTTCTTCCGCAAGTCCGCATTCATCACGCTGCATATATTTACGGCGGCTACGATTGGTCGCATGCCCTAGTACTATTTGCTGCTCGCTCGGCGGGCAAACGTCCAGTTATTCTAATTTTACTTATAATCGATGCCGTCGCAACGCCGCTTCACGACAAAAGACTCATCGCGGATAGGTGAGAGTTGGCACTATACCTAGACTTTAGATAGACGCAAGATTGATGGATCGCCTGATAAGGAGCTGTACATAATTCATAACACTACAAGTAAGGAAAAAAAGGTAGCTTAAGAATTCGAAAAAAAAAATTGGTTGTCTGTAAAGTCGGTTTACTGACGATAGTTGAACGTGACAATGTCTTAAGAAAATACTGATGGAATGGTAGCATTTAATTGGTTATTAAAATTTTTAATTTAATTATATTTTTATAAATATTAATTTAAATTAATAAAGTAATTGATTTTGATTTTATAAATTTATATTTTAAATTTATAATAAATATATTAATTTTTAATTTAAAATTAATATATTTAATAATTATATTTAATAGACGGATGTCGAACGCTGCCGAACGCAAAGGCCGATTGTGCTTCTTTGTCGCTCGTGCCGCGCTCTCGCTTGCACTTCAAGCCTTACATGGAACGCCTCAAAGCGAGGTAACGACGCATGACGTCATGTTTTTTCGTGCGTGCAGCCGGCTCTATCGAATTATAAGACGTTGTCACGTCAAAAACGAACGAATGTTATTATTATTAAATCATATAGAAAGAAAGAAAGAAAAATGTTTATTTAGGAAAAACACCACTAATACAAATAAAATACAATAAAATGCAGGATGTGAAAGTGATGTGATCCCAAATAGGTCCTCACTCAGCGCTTTGCAGTGCCCTTCAGGACACCTCGCTGGTCTTCCGTGAATATAGCTTATTAAACTGAAAATATTTGCTTATTCTGCGGATATTCTTTAACTAGGTGGCTGTCAAAAATAAAAGCTACGACTACCGATAATATATTACTGTTGTACCTATTACTTAAAGAGCATTATTGAATGTACTACAAATGTGTATAGTTTTTCTATAATGTCATATATTCAAAGTTGTCAATACAGACTTATACTTAAAAGTTAAAAAATTAGGCTGGTGAGAGGCTTTGGCCATTGCAAGTTACCACCCTACGGACAACGACGTACCTCCAAGCGGTTCAGCGTTTCGGTACGATATTCATAAGTGACGTGGAGAAACCGAAAGGGTTGTAATTTTATCTTACTTCCAATAAGTTACGCTTCCATCTTAGATTGCATGATCACTTATCATTAGGGATGATTGTCATCACGGGCTAACTTGTAGTGTATGAAAGAAAACGACGGCCTCCGTGGCGCAGTGGTATGCGCGGTGGATTTATAAGACGGAGGTTCTGGGTTCGATTCCCGGCGGGGCAGATTGAGATTTTTCTTAATTTGTCTTGGTCTGGCTGGTGGGAGGCTCTCGCCGTGGCTACATACCACCCTACCGACAAAGACGTGCCGCCAAGCGATTTAGTGTTCCGGTACGATGTCGTGTAGACACCGAAAGGGGTGTGGATATTCATCCTACTCCTAATAAGTTAGCCCGCTTTCATCTTAGATTGTATCATCACTGAACATCAGGTGTGATAGCAGTCAAGAGCCAACTTGCAGTCGATAAAAAAAAGAGAAAGAAGTTTGTGGTCCTTCGAAACCTTAATATGTTATCCTGAACACAATTTTATTTCAGAATAGATGGGCAAGCTTCCAAATGAGCTTACGAGTAAGTAGCTTTCTCAACGAGTAGCACATGATTGCATATGGATACTATGTTATTTTAGTTTTGTTATTTATGTGATAGCTATGCTACTTTGTTTCTAGGTATCTACACTTTGTTACTACATATTTACTTTTAGTGATGTATGTAATATATACATTTTTTTATGAAGAAAGAATTCATCACAAAGACGTTCGCTTATGTGGTCTTGTGCCTGAGGTTTATGTCATAGAAAAAGGTATTGTATTAGTAGGTACAGTAGTAAGATTTTTGACGGCCAACGTGGCGCAGTGGTGTGCGCAGTGGAAATATAAGACGAAAGCTTCGGGTTCGATTCCCGGCGGCGATTTAGCGTTCCGGTACGATGTCATGTGGACACCGAAAGGGAGTGGATATTATCCTTCTTTTAACAAGTTAGCCCGCTTCCATCTTAGATATCATCACTTAACATCAGGTGTGACGGTAGTCAAGGGTTAACATGTAGTGAGTAATAAAATTTTTAAATAAAAATAGAACCGACTCAAAACGCACTAAAAAGTAAAAAATAACTGTGTCATTTAGTTGCTTTAATTTACTTAAGCATATCTATGAAGTCGGTGCCAGCCAAGTTTTAGGAACCTTTATTTTACGTAGTAAAGCAGTTTGTGGGTTCTAGGTAACGTCCTTAAAGTAGAAACCTTGGCTGGCACCGACTCCTAAATGACACAGTTATTTTTTACTTTTAAGTGCGTTTTGAGTCGGTTCTATTTTTATTTAAAAATTTTATTTCTTACTTTTTAGTGATTTATCGCCATGTATCGTACTCGTACTATACTGTCATAATATATTATACGGCACTAATAGCCAAAAAGCTACCGATTTCGAGACAAAAACCGAAATCGCTGTAAGCGTGCCTCCAAAATTTGAAGAGTTTCTTCAATTTCCCCAGGATATCATGATCCGATCCTAACACCATGACAATGGGACCACCTTGGAAGTATGCCCTTTCTAATAAAAAAAGAATTATCAAAATCGGACAACTCTGTAAAAAGTTATGCGTGGTCATACATAAAAAAAAAACAAAAAAAAAATATATACGTGTCGAATTGAGAACCTCCTCCGTTTTTTTTCGTCGGTTAAAAAATAAATTCATGTATGAACGCTTCATATAAACTTCCTACTTTAACCCATTAACAAAAGTTAGAACTCAAACCTAATCATAAATTAATGTTACTTTAGCAAGTGACTCATTGTTTATAAAAATCTTAGTAGCTTCAGAAGTTAGTCTATGCTGCTTCAGATCACTAGCTCCTGGGTTCGAATCCTGGGACAGACTATGGAATAATACCAAGTTGTATCTTTCTTCTACAAAAAATTTAGTAAAACTCTATGTAGTTCCGGAAATTATACATAAATTATCTGATGGTGATTGTTACAAGAGTAAAAACGAAAGGTTACTACTATACACCGCCCACTAACCCGTGTTGAAGCAGTGTAGCGAGTGTAAGCTCCATATTTCCTTTACAAAAACAGGAGGGGGGCCTGGCCATCTAGTGAGTTGGTAAAATAGACTGATAAAAATTATATTATTATTTTTTTATTACTTTATTATATAAGAAGAAAAACATAGAACAGAGATTTAAAATATAATAAGTAGAAGAGGTACCTACATAAAGCGGTCTTGTTTTTATCGTTTAACAACGATTTCTTCACGGCAACCTTAGGCTTAAGAAAACATTAGGACACTAGAGTGCAGGCGATGAATAATAATTGTGTATAAATTACATATATTCAAATGCATTCAATGTATCCACATTACACAAAATAATACAGGTATTTTGTACAATAATTATAATAAATATCTTAGGAGGATAATATAATATTTAATGCAACATAAAAAAATATATATATACTCGTAATTAAAAGTAGTCTTTAGTAGTTGTTGTGCCAATAAAATTTTTAACAAAAAATAGAATCGACTCAAAACGCACTAAAAAAGTAAAAAATACATGTGTTTAGTTGCTTTAATTTACTTAAGCATATCTATGAACTCGGTGCCAGCAAGTTTAAGGAACATTATATATATAATATTTAACGTATTAAAGCAGTTTGTGGATTCTAGGTAATCTAGTATATCTAGAAACCTTGGCTGGTCCGACTCCTAGATATGCTTAAGTAAATTAAAGCAACTAAATGACACATTTCTCAATTTGTACTTTTTAGTGATTTATCGCCACGTAACGTACTCGTACTATACTGTCATAGTATATTACGAGTATTATATGGCACTTGTAGCCAAAAAGCTACCGATACTTACACAAAATCCGAAATCGCTACAAGTGTGCCTATACAATTTGAAGAGTTCCTTCAATTTTCCCAGGATATCATCATCAGATCCTAACATGATGACAATGGGACCATCGTGGAAGTGTGCCCTTTCTAATAAAAAAAAATCAAAATCGAACAACTCTGTAAAAAGTTATGCGTGGTCATACATAAAAAAAATATACGTGTCGATTTGAGAACCTCGTCCGTTTTTTTCGTCGGTTAAAAAGTATGACTTAACAGTTAAGTATATTCAAAGATTACAACTTAGGTATACTATTTCTTAATAGATCTATACATTTTAAATAATTAGGTTTCGCAGGAATTTCAGGGGCTTTTGGTTTTTAATTGTGAAAAGACTAGAAGTAATTTTGTTAACTTTAACTTAAAAGAACGCACTTTAAAGAATTAATCTTTATTATACAAAGCAATAGTACCAAATATTGTACCGTGCTATTTATTTTAGTAGGTACTGCCGTGGTACTTTATTAAAATTATAATCTAGCCATACAAGACTAATTAGTAATAATGTTTCCTTTTAAGCTTTAATACTAATTTAATTGACTTTTTATTTATTACTTATTATCTTTAACATGACCCAATATGTTTTTCTCAAGTTCTTATGTTGCCTTAAACTTGAATGACAAGATTTATTTTATTCTTTTTGTTCTCGATTCGACTGTAAACATTTATGTATAGTACATTCACTATTTCGTCCTCGCAGGACTCGATTTTTTCTGACTCTTTTTTGTATGATCCCTTTATGTGATATAGGTACTGTACTGATTTGAAAGTCAGTGTTCGTATCTTAACCAGTAAATTAAAGCTCCGAATGTTACTTCAAAGAAAAGTGCATTTAACATACCCTCCAAGTTCTACTTTCCAGAAATCTCGTTTCTATCGCTTTGAAACAAAATTACCTTCTTATAACTGGCCGTTGCAGCAAAGCTCTGTGGTTCTTCGCAATTTAAGGTGAAATGATCTACTATTGACTACCACCGAAACTGGTTGGATTTTAAGGAAACTTTTGGCATCTTTCTACTGGAGTTGCCTTACTACCAAGATGGTTTTCGTTGCACTGATATCTTCCTGCACTCAAATACAAGAAAAATTTTGGCCGACAATTCATCAGTGGCTTTGATTTTATTCGGATGACGTTTGCTCGTTATTGTTATAAATAAAAATAGCCATTGATATGCATAGCTTGCTGCTTTATTTGATGTGTTGAAGGCTTTTAACCGGGCTTTGCATAAAGAGCCTTTTAAGCAATTTTACTCCACATACGGAGTTCTTTCTATCTCTTGTAATTGGACATCAGATTTCTTGAGTTGACGATTATTCTATTGTGTCTAAGATGGCTTCTCACTTGATCAAATGGTACCTAATCAATGTCGGAATCACTCAGTGATCAGTCCTCTGTGCTACATGAATAAATGATAATTATAATATGTATGATTATAGAATTATCCTATTTATCTATCTTATTTAGGATAATATTGATATTAGGATAATATTATATAGACGTCAGCACTGTAACACAGATATTTAGTGCCCCGTGTGAGTAGTAGTCGGACATACTCCGACAAACATAACGTGAGTTTTAACCGTTCTCCATTTTAATAAAATGGAAAATGCTTCCGTTTAAAATATAGTAAAAAATAGTTTAAGTGTTATGGATACTGTGATAACTGACGAATATTTATATACATATTGTACATAAATACTAATATTTAGATAAACACATAGACACTGGAAATCATCGCACCCAAAGCCTAGAGGGCGCAGAAGCAGGGTCACTGCGCCACTTGGCCGTCAAATAGTAGTTTAAAAATATATTATGTACACTACGAGTACAATTACTTACAATAATAGCTAGTATCTGTAAGTATGTATATCTAAAAAGTATATTGAAGTGGCGCTTAGACTGGCACGAGACATTCATACTGATTAGGACACGTACGATAATGTAAATATACCCAACTACTTATCGACGTGCTTTATAATATGGTTTACCTTAATAATAAAAATGTTTATCTATAATATTATTTATATTGTTGTAATAGATAAGTATGTATGTTTAAAATATTATTTTCGCTAATCTACACTTGAAATAAAACATAGAGGACGTCCGCTCGATTATACACCTACTTATTTATGTATTTTGTAAATTATGATATATCGTCCATAGATTAAATATTGGTTTAATTTTATCAAGACTTGTCAATAATCTAAGATACCGCCATTTAGACGAAAAAAATATTTTATTATTTACTTAGGTCTGTATACATCGAAGGTATTAGATGAACGAACCGAATCTATAGGCTGTTGAATTAAATTATTATGTTTTTCCAATTGCAACATTAATATTTTGAGATTACTATTTTTATATACAATGTTTCGTATAGTGTGTTTTCCGTTTTATCGATAAAATCGCTATGGTTTCTGATCTCCACCAAAGAAAGCCTCTAAGTGGTACCTAGGGATATCTAGCTATTTAGAATTAGTCATTATCTTTAATAGTAGGTACTATGTTTTAGAAAACTGCATCAAAATTTCCTAACTTTCTTGCAGTTTTTTAAAAGTTAATTTTCAGTAATAAATAGTTTAGTACCTGGTTTTGTAGATCAGCTTAGTGTGTAGGTATATATTATAAGACTTAGATGTAAAACAATTTTTCATTGTGTCATGATAAGGATTTTATCATGAAACAGCACAGTCAAATGAGCCACGCGCTGCGTCATCTATATTTGATACGCACAGCTACTATGTGCGCTTGTATGTGCTCACGTACGATACGCGCCCTTGCGTGTGTGCGGCTCACATTATTCGAGCGCGAACGCAGCGGCATCAGCGGACCGCGAGAGAATTATTACGTGAACGCGACTAGCTTGTTCCGATGCCGTCAGCGCATAATGTAACATCGAGTGCGATTGTAAATTGTACTAATTGGGCATGGCGGTCTTTACCAACAAAACAGTGCTTTCATCAATTACTACCCTAGTGGCAATGTTATACAACGAGCGCGCATTCTATCAGTGCTAAGGAATTCTGTGTTACAAATCATTACTGTCAAACGTGAGTCTATCGCTGGGACGGGTGCATTATGCACATGTCAGTGTGTGTGTGCGTCATGTGATCACAAATAGTGCGAAAGGGGTTCGGAATGATCGCCATTGTAAGTATTATTGATGTGCTATTATGAACTTTGTGAAGTTTGTTCATTTTGAGGTTAGGTTCGACGATATGAAAATAGCTTTGTGGACGTTGTGCAATTTGTATTTGTTTTAAGTTTTATTACGTCAAGGCCGAGAGTGCCTTGCATAATATTGGTAGTTAACTAGATGATTTGCAACTATTTTATACAAACTGTTGCAGGTTATATTTTAGTACAAGATTCGCCGTACCGTTCAGGTACATTTTTATTAAAAAAAACAGAAACCGATGTATGATATAAAATATTGCCAGTATCAAGTAGCTGCAAATTATGCTGAGTCTGTTGAATTAATGATGCCCTTGTATCTTATCACACTATTTCGTATCTAATTACACATAACACATATATCTGTAGTATTTTTTTGCTTTGAGATGTTTGTATATCTTAAAAACTTTCCTTCCCTTTTCAAGCAATACAAGCACTTTCCGTTTGTGTATATTTGTATACACTTCTATTCTATCTTGCCCTTTAAGGAATTCTGTGCTGTATTTGTGAACATTTTGAATTCTCACTCAACAATTTGATATTTTCTGTTCTGCAAATCTGTTTTAATAATCTTTTGAAGCATTTAACGTATTCTTTGTGTAGTACCTGCATAATTAGATTAACCTAGACATTAAATCAATAATTTAAACGAACATTTAAAAGTAACATTGCTCGTAATTAGACAACACGTCTAAAGATGTGATAGACCATTATTTCTGCCGTCAAACAGTAGGTATAGTTTCAGCGACGAATATGGTTACCATGAGCTTGAATGATGAAAATCATTTTCGAAAAAGATGCTGAGGGAATGTTTTTTTTTTAATCAACTACAAGTTGGCCCTTGACTGCTATCACACCTGATGTTGAGTGAAGATGGAAGCGGGCTAACATGTTAGGAGTAGGATGAAATCCACACTCTTCGGTTTCTACACGACATCGTACCGGAACGCTAAATCGCTTGGCGGTACGTCTTTGTCGGTAGGGTGGTAGCCATGGCGAAAGTCTCCCACCAGAAAATGGGCATAAGATACGTGTTAAGAGATGATGTTATAAGCGATGCTGATTGGTACCACTTAACATTAGGTAGGACATTAGCTTTTAATCATAGGGACAAAAAATATATAAGTAAAGAATTACGTTACATTACAAGTCAGTAGTTAACAATATTGGGTATTTAAACGTTACTGCCCGTGAATCTTTGTGGTGTACGTTTATCAGAAATTAGCTAATTCTTTGGCAATTGATACAAATTCCCCATTTGTCATAAAATAAAAATACAACGTGGTGTGTAAGCTAAACAGATTTACGTACGATTGGTGTCATATCGAAATATTTTTACGATTGGTGTCATATCGAAATATTAATTTATTACTTTTGAGCAACTCGTATAGGCTTTGTTTTATTGAAATCGAACATATACTAAAGAAAGTTATCCAAAACAATGTGGATTGAATTACATGCACAAGAAATCTAGGGCATCTACTGGTTCCAATAATGATAATAATAGGACCTAATAATACCAATTACGTCTGGTGATACGAGTCTTAATTTTTTATGTTTTTAAGAAATTTTACATTAATAATAATAATACTTTTTATATATTTGTTGTGCTTGTAGTATTTAAATCAGTAAACCATTTTGTTTTCAAAAATCATCATTTGTAACAAAACTCGACAACGTAGGTACTAGGCATTAGAATTTCGACTTCGTCCCTGTCCCACTTTACTTTAGATGGAGAGAGATAAGTTCTTCAAAAATCCAATATTTCTGAAGAACTTATAAAAGATAGATAGATACGATTTCTGTCGAGTTTTGTTACTGAATACCGATACTGATTTTTGTCCGACGTCCGATCACATTAAAACATAGTCTACTTATAATAATGCTTAGCTTATCTGTTAGGATAGTGTGTGAAAACGCTTCCACTGACAAATCATCAGGCAACGAACACCTGTTACGAAACAGCCTCATCTTTCTGAGGCTAGAAGGTAGCTAGGATCATTGCGTTGAAAAAGGTTTATTTAAATCTAGCTATTTGCATAAAATCTGTTTCGTAGTTTTGGAGAGATATACACAGGCAATTAATTTTTATTGAATTTTTATCTAGTTTATTTACTCTACAAAATTTTTGATATATTTAATGTACTTGGTTATCACTGGTTCATTGTACGTAGCACTTGAAATACATATTACTCCTACTTAAGTATATTTTAACGACCATAAGTGAATTTTATCTTATCACCATAGATTACTTTAAACTATCTAAGAGCCGTTTATCACAGCGTGTCAAGATTTAAAATAATGCCGCGATTGTAATAGACCATAGTTTAAGACGATACTATCTGTTGAAAAGTTAACTTGGGACTTAATTAGAGCAAATATAATCGTATCTATGTGAAAGAGTATAAGGATAGAGGTATTTTTTTTTAACGACTACAAGTTGGCCCTTGACTGCTATCACACCTGATGTTAAGTGATGATGCAATCTAAGATGGAAGCGGGCTAACTTGTTAGGAGTAGGATGAAATCCAAACCCCTATCGGTTTCTACACGACATCGTACCGGAACGCTAAATCGCTTGGCGGTACGTCTTTGTCGGTTGTTGTTTTCTAAATAGCTGGCCCATAGACTTTGTACTTTTGTAATATTCCATCGGATTGTAGTGAAGAAGATGCAAGGTGATTTGCAAAGTTACCCGCATACGGATCTAAGTATGCAGTGGTTTGACAGAAAGTCATAAAACAACGCATTGTAAGATGTACTTATCCCATGTGATTATCTTATCTTGGACAGTAACGCTTAGAGGCAAAGGATTTCCACTTTAAGAACAACGACTCATTTGCTTGCTTGATTACGTTAGTACATAAGATAAATTCTAACTAAGATGAACAAGACTGCCCCGTTGGTCTATTTATTAGCCAATGTGGCTTCGACTAAGAGGGTTTGAATTCTAGATCGCGTTGTTCCGATTTTTTCTTTCACTTAACAAATTTTCAGTAAATTCTATGCTCGAAATCGTGCAGGAAGAGCACGTTAAGCCGCCGGTCGCGGTCACTATCATTACCTTCAATGATCGTTAATGAAATAAACATTAACATCCTAAGCACGTCAAACTTGCACCAGAGCAGCGTGGTGGATCAACGCTACATATCCCTTTATATCAACTTTTATTGTTTAGTATATTATCACCATCACCACAGAAAACACTGTAAGTAGTACAAGTAGGTACGTCACTTGTAAATTATAATTTAGAGGTATACAAAGATATATAGGTATTTAGTTTTCTAGTAATATCCAGAACAGAAGTTCTGGATAAATCTAAAAAGCGGAGTTGCATAGAGACAATGTATAGTACAAAAATCTTTCGTAGGATTGGGTGTTCTCTTCTACAACAAAATGCCCAATTCAGTTTTAGATCTGGAATTGCATAAGTTTAAACAATGTATTAAAACTCACTTACTGAGTCAGGGTTATTATACTATCGATGAATTTTTAAATTACAAAGATGTTCAAAGGCAAATGGATCGGCTTTCAACTTCACACAGGAAGTAAAATAAATAACTTTATGTTAATATTGTACAATTGATAATATTATAAAAAGAGCAACTGTTGAGATTCTTGCTGGCTCTTCTCAACAAGGCCTGCTTTCGGAGCCGGTGGTAGTCACTACAAATAGTCCAATTTGACGTTTTAAAAGTGCTTCCAATAAGCCTACTTGAAATAAACGATTTTGAATATTGAATTTTTCTGAATAGCATTAGATAACTTGAATCCCAATAGTCCTATGAGAGCAAGCTTTTTGCGGGTGGAACCGCGGGACACGGTTTACTATTAACGAATAAAAAAAGCGTGGGAACTTGAGAATAAAATTCATTGACCCGACCGGGCTTCAATAATGTTACACTTGACCGTATTACAAATGTCAACTTACTATTGACATTGAAATTCTATCTATAGTTGATCTATCGAAGCTACAGAAAACAAGTGAATTATTATTGAAAATTTGATATTATTTATGCTCACTAGATAAGGACAGAGATAATACTTGACCGCTTTCATATACTGTTTGATTACGTTTACTTTGTCGTGTCTATAGTCAACTATAAGCACTAACAAAATGTAACATAGATTCATGTTTCAAAAAACTTTGATAATGAGGTCACGATACAAAAAAAGTAGTAAGAAAACAAATGAATAAATCTAAAATGGAATGTAGCTGATATTTTTTGTATAATTTTAGTATAATTTAGATATGTGACAGGCTAGTAATTCAGAATATTAAAATACATAAAACATTGTAAACGTAAAGGACAGTGATTTTTAAATGTAAAGCGTGAATATAACATACTTGTATATCGAGATGACAAAAATAACAAAAATATATTCCTAAGTTAAAAAATCAACGATGTTTTAATGTAATTAAATAATATATTAGAAAACGGATAACTTTGATGTCGACTATTGTAACTATAGGGTTATGAATGGGATAAAACTTATTCGTGTCAATAAAGAACAAGGGCCTCTATAACAGTATATTGCAACTAAGTGTAACACGTGATCAAACGACCCGTGGCTGATTGAAAGGCCATTTCTACTCTGAAGCCGCGATTAATCGAGCGTCACTGTATAGAATCCATAATTAAAATGGGGAGATTATTGATCGGGGTCCTCTCATCCTGTCTGCTACGTCATCGTTTGCCGCGCATTGATGACGTCACGAATCTGTGACGGCATTTTATGAATTACATCATGAATTCCGCGCATGCGTATCAGCGGCGAATTTGACGTAAGATGGAAGATATTTCTGTAAATGGAGTTAAGGGTCTAAAAAGGAAATAGATGGAAATAGGCAGACCTTTTCCCATACCCAGCATTAAAGTAACAAAGTTAAAAGTAATTCCCTTAGTAGTAATAGACGATATGACGCAAGTTGAAGTTAAAAGCGCGCTAGTGATTTATTCATAATTGAATACTGAAAGTTTAATCAATGCATTAAGCGTTTATATTTAACCTAACTCCCTGTTAAAAATGTCTCAACTATGTCATATGTACTGCTATTTTAGAAGTAGGTAATTATTTTATAAAAATATAACTTAATATAACGTCAAAAAATCTTACTCGCTTCAATTGTAATAATAATTTTGCTAAAAGGTTATGTCTTAAAAGTAATTTAATTTTTCCAAAACAAAAAACGAATGAGTTTGTAATATTGTAATGACATCTCTGGGTTCATTTAGAAATTAGTAAGGTGGTAGACAGTTCCTGTCATTCTCAGGCATTCCAGAACTTTTAGCGACCAACACCAGGTGGCGTGGGCACCCTACCGCCAAATAGCAACATGGCGGTCCATTCAGAGTTGGCGTGAAATACACGCAATGTCCGTAAAATAATTTTATTTCTGTAGATACAAATTAATAGTTTGATTTGAAAGGCCTATCTATTTGTTATGGATTAATTTAAGGTAATATTTAAAGTGTGTTAAGTGTGTTCATAGTGTTTACGTAATAGTGTTACTCGCAAGTTGGGCTTGCCGACCCTCGCAAAAGTATTGATTAGTAAAAAAGTCTCTGTATATTGTCCATGGGATTGTGTGTGACTTTGTTAATAGTGCTCCGAAGCTATTTTTATTTATTAATTCAAACGTTGGGTTATGCAGTAGTTTAATTCCGAGTACTGAACAACTATGATTTATAGTGGTGCATTAAATTGACGCATTAAACTTCACTGCGTTGCTTAGCAACGAATTAACCTTGAACGTTTGTTCTAATTTTAGGTTAACGATCATTTAATTTCAAAGCGCATTTATACACTGTACCTATCAAGAATAAGAATAAAGAATCTTGTGATATGTTACGTTATATATTAATTTAGGAATATTTTTGTTTACAGGTACTTTTACTCTCATCTCTGGATTATGGTTCGAATAATTATTATTAAAAAAATCAAAAGACTATTATAATTATGGATCCTATATTAGAAAATGAAGGTGCGTTATCAGACTCTTCGAGCAGCAGATATGGAAAGTCAAGGCGCAAAAAGAAAAAGAATCTCAATGAAGCGCAAAATGAGGGCCAAACAGTTGTAGGTGATAAGAAAAAATTTGTCGTAACTACATTATCCACTTCCGATGATCAAAATATTCCTACTGAACGATTACCAGAAAGTAACCTGCATACTGTACACTTTGGAACACGTGGTGTTGAATCGCAAAGGCCTCACGTTAGATCAATTTTTAAAGATAAGCCAGCAGAAACGTCCAGACCTTCGAGTGCAGAAAGGGATACATCGAGTAAAAAGGAATATGAAACATTTCATGGAACGTCTTCTAGTCCAAGGAGCTCTATTTTTGATATATTTAGGTTAAGAAGAAAAAGTGATTCGAAAAAACATCAGTCTCTAATGCAGAATGTGAAGGGCGCTATAGCTGGTACATCAAAAGAGTCTCCTGAAAATTCTAAAGCCGAAGCTTTAGACCCTAAAGAGTCTCATAAAAAGTATTATTATACAGTAACAGGAGCTTCTTCTTCCCGAAAAAGTAGTCCAATTACAAGGGTTATGGATATTTTTAGAAGTAAACCACACTCGCAAACAGAACAAACTGCGGCCGAAACTGCAAAAAAGAAAAATGCAAAACAGATTCGTCGTTCCTCCATTGGTACCACTTCACCAACTTACCATAAGAATTCGTATGCGTCGCTAGACCCAATACAGGCAAAACAACTGTTTAGAGAAGTTCGTGGATTACCCAAATATGACCCATACTTATCTATTGTTCAAATTTCTATAGGCGGACGAGATAAAACAAGGCTACTGTTAAATTTTTTTAAGTATCATAAATGCTATGAGATACTACCGAAATCAGCAAAAGTTATTATATTTGACACTCAGTTTCTTGTGCGAAAAACTTTCCCTACACTCGTTTCACATGGTATTCGATCTGCCCCGTTATGGGATGCTAATAAAAAATCACTCGTAGGAATGATAACTGTCACTGATTTCATTCGAATTCTGTTACTTCACGAAAAAGAAAATTTGCCAATGGATGACTTTGAAAAACACACTCTTCATAATTGGCGCAAAATATTACGACCATCACGAAAACCATTATGCAGTCTTAGTCCAGACCAGTCTTTACATGAGGCTATTAACTTGCTAAACAAAAATAGAGTTCATCGTCTTCTTATGATTGATCCGATAACTGGAGATGTTTTATATATATTGTCACATAAAAGAATATTACGCTTCTTGTTTGTGTATCTCAACGAATTCCCTGAGTTAACATTTTTTTATAAAAATATGCAGGAATTAAATATAGGAACATATGATGAAATTATCTCTGTCACTGATAATACAACTATTTTAGAAGCTTTCCAGCTTTTGTTAGAAAAAGATATTTCGGCTTTGCCTATCTTAGATGAAAATGGTGTTCTTGTCAGTGTTTACGCTAAATATGAAGTACTAAATTTAGTCAATGAAAAATTATATTTAAATTTGTCTTTAACAATAGGTGAAGTACGAAACAAAAAGAAAGACTGGGAAGAGAAGCTTCAAAAATGTCATTCGAGTATTACCTTATATGAGGCCTTAGAAATTATAGTTAGAACTGAAAGTCATCGATTACTATTAGTCAATAAGGACGATAAGCTTGTAGGGATTGTGTCACTCTCGGATATATTGGTTTACCTTAACAGAGTTATTCCAACTGAGAAAAAAGTTTCATCTCTTCAAGAAATATTTCGCCCCTTAGAAGAAAATAAAGTTCCTGAATCATTAAAAGAGAGTGAAAATGAAGTCATAACGATTACAGTCCCTAATATACAAGCGCAAAGTGTACCTGAAGCAAACGAACAATGTGAAGCGGATAGTTCTATAGAAAATAATGTTGAACAAACCAATACGAATAACTTGGAGACTGAAGTAGAAAGTACTAGTCCAGAAGCAGATACTATTGAAGTGAAGGAAGCCGAATTAGATGAAACACCGCAATCTCAGTAAAGATATAAAATGTACTTGTAGGTTATTCCATAATAATTCCAAAGATATAAAATAGGTAATACTAGTGTATCTCAAGAATGCTTTCTGCTTTTTAATTATGATATTGTAAACTAACTGATTAATTAACTTAATTGTTGCAAGTAGTGTCAACACCACGTGAATGCCTTATTTAATATTTAATTCAATATTATATCGCTGGAACCCAATAAAATATTTTAGCAGTGTTGTTTATTTTTAAAATGTATTCCATGAAATATTTACTATTATATTATTACAAATCTTGCATTGAATATTAGAAGTACATTAAACTTAAACTAAAATAATACCAAAAATGAATTCCTATCAAACTCCGAAATATAATTTACTCATATTAGAAGGAAAGTAAATAATAAATGTTTACTTTATACGAATAGTATTTTAGTAGTAGTAGATTTAAATTTTTTGATACTCCCTACCTTTATGTCCCTATTTCTTAACTTAATAGAATATTATCGTTATTTCATATTCTTATAAGTATTATTTGAATTATAAATATTTTTATCACTTTTTATGATAAAGTAGAAGTGGTAGTAATATAAAGTGGTAGTAATATATATTTGTTTATTTAGTTAATTAATTAATAAATAATTTACTTTTCATACTGTAATAATAATTAGATAGGGAATAATAAGGACAGTATTCATTTGAAATATTCATAGTTAATTATATTTTAAAAATAGATGTATATATTTGTTTCTTCACTTGTGCAGATAAAAATTGAAATAAGTTTATTGATAACATAGTATTTTTCTATAATGTAATTTATTTTATTTATTTATTTAGAAAGAATAATATTATTAAAATAAATATTTTATAATTTTCATGTCTCCCCAAATAGAAGAGTATTTTGTTTTGCACTAAATACTTGTCCTGATGTTTTGTGATTGCAATGATTTCCGTAACAATATTGTATAACGCGCCAAATATTAAAATATAAATAATTGGTGTACTTCAGTAGATATACGTAGTTTTGCTATGTAATTCAGTCTATTCTCAAAAGAGCTGTTTTTTATTATGAGGCTATAGAACACTGATACGTTAGATATCGTTTTTGTTTTTATGCGTGGACGAATTCGCAGGAAATCAGTAATTTTTTTACTGCTCTAATAACTCTTATACAGGTTCAATCAACGAAGAACGGAAAACAAACGACCTTGTTCTAACAGGTATGATATTTTTGTTCTTAACAATTTTTGCACAAAAAAGATTGCGCGTGTTTTTTTATAATTCTGCATTCCAATCCAGTACAAATGTTCCAACACATTAAAATCTAAAGTTTTTAGGGGTCCACGCTTACAAAGATGCTTTTGATAATATTTTACTAAAACAATTTGTTTTAGTAAAATATTATCAATTCATAACAACTTAAAAGTTTAAAAGTTTTTCGTACGTATCAGTAAAAAAGCTTTTGAGCTTATGAAAGTTTTACACTAATTTGTATAACTAATTTACATTTTACCCTCTACTTTATGTATACGTTCCTGTAGGTACGGGCGTACCTATCTATCTATAGCTTTCTCATGGGAAAAAATGATTTATAATATTGTAGCTTTCTCACTGTCAAGGGTACAAAAATTATAAATTTAGAACTCTTAATGCAAATCTTATAGTTACGATGCGTGTATATATTGACCAATATCCGTCAGATCAATAATCCTCGATATTTATTTGTTTGCTTAGGGGAGGATCAGACCCCCTAAACAACCCTCCGACCCCCTTATATACGCTCATGC
>JAXAVZ010000328.1:0-94428 GCA_034621355.1 Mycalesis mineus | reverse complement strand
GATCCACGCGGATCAAGAAAGACCATGGCGATTGGAACTATACTAAAGCCAAACTCGATTGAGAATGCTTGTCAACAAACAAATTTAAAATGAAGGTAGAAAATGCCACACATTTTATGCCTAATAAATTTAAAATTATGTTATGTTATTCTAAAAAAATCTTATTTAAAAGATATTGAATATATTAATTAGTTTAAAGCTTACTAATCTAATTTATTGTCATGAATTCGTCATTAACTAGTTAATTAAAAGAATTAGGTGTAAAATGACTAGTGATTTGTACCTTCATTTTTAATTTGTTTGTTGACAAGCATTCTCAATCGAGTTTGGCCTTAGTATAGGTACGAGTACCTAATTGCAGGAGGCTTACATCCAGCCGTAGAGGACCATCGGCTGATGATGAAGATATATTTCCAAATTGACTCGAATAGGGAACTAAACTCTCCTGACTATTAAAGTGTCAGTTTAATGTTACGTCCTTATTTTTATTTTAAGGCTAACATTCAGATACTTTTAATTTCCTCTTTTCTTAATATTTATTAGATACCGCTTAAGCTGATAGAATGCTGAAGATACGAAGATATTTACTTTAAAATACAAATACATCAAAACTTATATAGAAATTTAAAAATATTGTTACAGGAATGGAGAATGCCAAACAATGTAACGGTGCACATATTACTTGTGATAAATTATTCCAAATTCCAATTAATATAACATTCAAAGATGGCGGGTAGATAAGTAAATATAAATAAAACAATGTGGTTTATCAAGTAAATAATTTATTAAAATAATTAGCGTTTATTTTATTATTAATTCCTATTTCAAATTATTTCTTCTACTCGAGACTTCAATCGCAAGTTCTCCAGGAAAAGATGATTGCATTCTTTAATCTGTCGAACGAAAAGTTAGAAATAAGAAGATAATTGATCTCATATCAAGTAGAAAACTTAAATAACGTCTCTGTAACTTACTTTGACAGTTTGCTATAGAAATCTGTCAATCCCCCTCTCGTATAAGGAGGGAGGCCTGGCCCTGTAATGGGCCGTTAATAGGCTGATAATGATGATGATGATGTTGACATAAGACATTTGAATATTTGGGCGTAAGAGTAAGTAATTGTTTTATCAATTAACTAGCGGACGCCCGGTTTCATCCGCATACCCGATACAAATTATTTTATATCACTGGTCATGAGTTTAACTATCATTTAGTATTTGCAGAGATTAGCCGGAACAAACAGACCGACAGACAGACAAAAATTGCAAAAAATGTTATTTTGGTATCATATAATCATATGCATGTAGTAAAAAAATTTATGGATTATGTCAATATTACAAACATCTATTTTATTTATATCTATAGATACCTACCTAACTAGCTGGTACTTAAGAATAGTTACTTTTTCAAGTAGCAACACCATGGCAGTGTCCTGTTCGCTCGCTAAACAGCGTGCCAGCTGTTTGTCTAAATCTCGCCGAGCTCGTTCTGCCGTGAGGAAAATGGATCTTGCTGCCCGCTTCAAACGTTCTATCCTCTCTTCGTACCACACTTTCTGAATGTAATTGTTTAACTTTAATTGCCTCGCAAGCCCAGCGGTGAGCGTATGTATCAGATCGTGAGGTTCGAGTCCTGTGTCGAGTTATATGAAATCCTAAGCTTTTCTTTCAAGAAATTTTAAGAAGGCGTAGTAGGGGCAGTATACTTATACTAAAGCCAAACTCCATTGAGAATGCTTGTCAACAAACAAATTTAAAAAGAAGGTAGAAAATTCAACACATATTATGCTTAATAAATTTAAAATTATTAATTAGTTTAAAAGGTATTGACTATATCAATTAGTTTTAAGCTTTATAATCTAATTTATTGTCATGAATTCGTCATTAACTAGTTAATTTAAAAAAATGTGTAAAATGACTATTGATTTCTACGTTCATTTTTAATTTGATTGTTGACAAGCATTCTCAATCGAGTATGGCTTTAGTATAGGTAAAAAACCTAAGTATACTTAAGCAATAATATTTCATAGCCCGGATTTGGTGATACTAGGTGGTCGATACACGTCCGTGCTTCGGTCGTCAATTCCAGTAATTTTCATAGCATCATAATATCAGCCTGCAAACCCACATTAAGGCAGCGTTGTGGGTCTTAAAAATCACAGAGTAAGTAGATATAAACAAAAAGGCTGTAATTTGCTAACCTGCACTAGTTTCTTGTATTTTAGATTCAAATACTTTTGCCCGATAATTATTAAAAACTTATTCACGTGAGCAAGTTCCGCGTACGTCTCTTTTATACGTTCATACAGCGTGTGGAATGCGTCATCTTGGTAAGTTAGCGAGTATCCTCGCTCATCGTAAGCTCTCAATAACGCTTGGTAACGTTTTAATAGTTCTTCATATCTGAGAAATAGAAATAAAATTATAAAGATACTTACTGTCATATTGTACCCTGTACGAAAATAATAATCATAATTACTGCATATTACCTATAAAACAAAGTCCCCCGCCGCGCCTGTCTTTCTGTTTGGGATAAACTATAATATAAATAAACTAAGCACCCCTTTCTTTTTCAAGGGATGCTTAGATGGTTTGGGCATGTACAGAGAATGGATGAAAGAAGATTAACAAAAGAGAGGCAAGAGTGAATGTAAATGTAGGAAGGGGCGAATGTTCCTGGACCAAATTCAGGATATTTCAAATAATGAGTGTCAAGAGTACCCTAAAATAGATAGTTTGGGTATATAAAAAAAAATGGTTGTCTGTAAAGTCGGTTTACTGACGATAGTTGAACGTGACAAAGTCTTAAGAAAATACTGATAGAATCGTAACATTTTTCAAAAGAACATTTTAAATTCATTTGTTTAATAGATTTGTATGTATATAGAGAAGGAAATCACAATGAAATTGATCAAGTTAGATTTATTTGTACGCATAAATACAATTATGTCAATTTTTTTACAATTTAATAGTTTTTACAAGTATAAATGTGCGTTGAGCAATTGTTTTACAACTTTTAAACATGTGTAATATTCACTGCAGTTGACTTCTCGATCAAAACATGTAAATGTACTATTGTATAGCAGCTGTCCACGCAGACGCATCGCCCACTCAAGTAGGAGAGAGACGGATGTCGAACGCTGCCGAACGCAAAGGCCGATTGTGCTTCTTTGTCGCTCGTTCCGCGCTCTTGCTTGCACTTCAAGCCTTACATGGAACGCCTCAAAGCGAGGTAACACCGCATGAGTCATGTTTTTTCGTGCGTGCAGCCGGCTCTATTGAATTATAAGACGTTGTCACGTCAAAAACTACGCTGCGGTATTTCTTTTTGGTATTTTTGGAAAATTGCTACTATACGATCTTTCTTGGGTAAGAAGTCGCGGGCGTGTGCTAGTAACATTATAAATCATAGGAAAAACTTACTGAAACTGTAGGCAAGTTATGCTCATTGTGGAGCAAGATTCTGTCACGTTCGTTGAACTTCTAGTCTGGGAGGACTTCGATTTAACTGTAAAAAATACAAATAACCTAAGCAATACCTACTGAAGTTACTGATCCATTTATTTATGGGAAATCAAAATAGCGAGACGGTGTTGATCGGGCGCCGGATTGATGCGGAGAGCTATACTGTTAAGGTACTCTCTATTCATCATTATTAGCCTATTAATCGCCCCACTTCACAGACCTTCACAGATTTTTGCGATCCGACTTGCGCTACAAAAACTGTGATAACTCGGGTAATATATACAATACAAATATAAAATATAGCCTATGACACTCACCGATAATGTAGCATTCTGCTAGTGAAAGAATTTTTAAAATCGGATCAGTAGTTCCGAAGATTAGCCCCAACGGAACTTTATTTACAAACTTTACCTCTTTATAATATTAGTATAGGTATAGTAAAAAAAGGGTTGACGACGAATAAAAGACAAACTAACTTCGTTAAAGCAGGCTCAAGTACAAATTCCACCAGCAAGCCTTACTCAATTCTGGGCTCTGCTCCTGATTGGACTATATTAATGGACACGTATGAAAAGCACTATAAAATCCCGGAAGACTTAGCTATTACGACATCTAGACCGGACATATTTCTTTTTTCCAAACAAATCAAACGTATAGTACTTGTTGAGCTTACAGTGCCGTGGGAAACCAACATTCCTAGAGACCATGTATTCAAAGTGAATAAATACTATGACCTTACTAATGAACTAACCAAAAATGGCTATGTGGTTAGTTTATACGCGGTAGAAGTGGGTGCGAGGGGTATACCAGCGAAGTCTCTCTACAACCTGCTAAAAGACCTTGGCCTTACTAGAAGTGCAGTAAGCTCCATATTGGAACGAGTGTCCAAAGCTGCTCTAGTAGGGTCCTTCCGAATATGGTTGGGCAGGGAGAATAACTTGAACAGAGGAGGTGAGTGTTGACGCGCGTCACAAAGGGTACCCTTAAACCTACACCCGTGTCACAAGTCTCGGGCTCTGTTCGGAGTTTTTCTCTCAGCCACGCGATGGACCCGGCACCCGCACGGTGAATCCATGGAATGCTAAGATATTCGTCTCTCTAAATTGAAAATTGCAAAAACCCCGACTAAATTGTAATTCGCCATTTTTTTGTGGCGGTCATCTTGGATTTGAAACTTTAATAGTATTCTACTCGTCCAGACCTTTCATTTGATATCTGTATTGCGGGAGTTGTGGAAAAAATATGTAATCAGCCATTTTGTAGCGGCGGCCAGTTTGGACCGATTTTCATGAAACATAGCCACGAACCGACAGAATTGAACTCACTGACTTTCAAATTTAAACCGCATCGAAATCGGTCCATCAGTTTGAGCGCTATGATGCACAAACACACACATTCACACGCACAGACAGACAGACATCGACGTCAATCTGATAACACCCCTCTTTTGGGGGTTAAAAAACCTTTTTTAGAATACGATCCGGATTCCCGAGTAGTAGATCCATCGGTGCTGCACGAATCTTTGGAATCGTGTGAGTGGGTATGCGCTGATTTACATCTCAGTAGCTTGTCTTCGTATTGGCATGATTTCTCGAAACTTCGCTCGAGAGAGTTCAGTAAGCCGCGAGCTTTTTGAAGACCGTTGACGAATGCTTCGTTGTCAGTTTTCTTTTCCTAAAATCAAAACCTTAAATAGGTGACTACAAAAATATTTAGGTTGTTTTTTATTAATCACAAGTTGGCTAAGTCAAGGGCTATCCGGTGTGATTGCAGCATCTCACCTGATGGCAAGTGATGAATGATAATGCAATCTAAGATGGGAAAGGAAAACCATAGGTTCATATCCTATTACTATTATAAAGGCGAAAGTTTGTATGGATGTATGGATGTATGGATGTTTGTTACTCTTTCACGTAAAAACTACTGAATGGATTTGAATGAAACTTTACCACAATATAGCTTATACATCAGAATAACACATAGGCTACATTTTATACCGAAATTCCCACGGGAACGAGAACTACGCGGGTGAAACCGCGGGCGTCCTCTAGTAACATAATATATTAAAAAAGGAATGATGTTTATGAAAAAAACTTTTATGCAAAGAAAACGACCTATCTCTTTAAGGATAAAAACTAATAACAGGCAGTAATTTAGACCAAATTAAATATTTTAAGCATAATATAAGTACCTATTATGTTGAAAGTTTCAACTAACATTTGTACTTGGAATATTCAAGAAAATTAGGATGAGATGAGGTTCCTCACTTTGGACTGTAGCTCCAGAGTGAGGAACCTGAGACCCTCAAGGTTTGCAACGAGATTATACGTTTTTTGGACTATTTCAAAAATGTTACAAAATTATTTAAGTAATAAATTAATGTTAGAAGTTGGTACGCCTATGCATTCGGTTTTATTAAATTCATGCTTACTATTGAAGGCTTTCTAAGACTTCCTAGAGTTAACATTTCCAGTGTAATCATGTATTTGATCATTTACAAAGTGATTACCGGTATAACGTTGAGCACGAGACATTTGAAATTATCAGGGTCTTTCAAATTGTTACGACTTTTGTGTTTCTGCATATATTTAGCAAAATATTACCACCCAAGGCAATGTTATAGTTAGTGCCTAGTCTTGCTATTACTTTAATTAAAATAAAATACAGTTTGGGATTGTAAATTACACAATTTTTGTTAAAAACCCTTGTTTAAATTGGTAATTGGAAATGACGTATTGGACGAAGTTGACAGTTTGTCACTTGTGTTCACAGATTAGTGATATCCAGCTGTGTACACTACAGAGTACGGATGGTACGTTATAATGTATTTGCACGTCTAAATAGTACCTATACGTGGGGGGTGCGGCGAATTTTTATTGTTCTTACAAAAATTACTACACTTTGTAATTCAATTAGCAGCTTATAGTCTAATCTTACCTTGCTTGCTGGGCTGGTTGTTTGAAGATCATACGGCACAGTACACTTCTTGTAGAACTAGTGATGATGCGGAAGGATTACAGCGGTTTTGCGTATGCGGCGTTATGAGGTGATTTAATCACGGCGAATGCGGGAATGGTACTGCGTGTCAATTGTCATGTGTTTTTGACGTGAAAACGTCTTATAATTCGATAGAGCCGGCTGCACGCACGAAAAAACATGACTCATGCCGCGTTCCATGTAAGGCTTGAAGTGCAAGCGAGAGCGCAAAACGAACGACAAAGAAGCACAATCGGCCTTTGCGTTCGGCAGCGTTCGACATCCGTCTATTAAATATAATTATTAAATATATTAATTTTAAATTAAAAATTAGTATATTTATTAAGTATAAATTTAAAATATAAATTTATAAAATCAAAATCAATTATTTTATTTATTTAAATTAATATTTATAAAAATATACTTAAAGTAAAAAATTTAATAACCAATTAAATGCTATCATTCCATCAGTATTTTCTTGAGACGTCACGTTCAACTATCGTCAGTAAACCGACTTTACAGACAACCAATTTTAATTAATAATTTGTACGGGTGGTAAGGTGCAGCCCGTGTCGCAGGGCGCTCGCCAACTATGAGCCTTATAAGACTAGCAATAAGTGCCAAATTAAATTTACACAATGCTTAAATGTCATTTATTAGAACTCGCGCGAACAATAAATAGATGGCGCTGCTTTAATTATAGCTCTTGAAAGGCTCTTGATATAAAGAATGAAATGGATAATGTCATTAACGATTTTAAATAAGTTTTTATTTAAATAACCGAGTGACAAATTGTCTTTTGTACAGGCCCCCGAGCTTAGAATACCCTTTGTCTACTTGTTGTGAATGTATAACCTAAATTTATGGAAATTGTTTAAATTGTAGAATAAAAAAACTACATTTTTAACTTTGTCAGGTGGTTTATTAAACTACAACAAAAAGCATAACTTTTATCAACTAAATCAGTCTAAAAATATTCTACATCCTGTACTTTTTGGTAAAAGATTTGTACTCCCGTAAACGTAGCCGTCATATAAAATTTGTTAAATACAAAATAGATCTAAGAAGCCTTGTTTTAAAGTTCAATTTCGTACGTACATCTACAACCAGCAATCCTAGCGCAACATTTGTAAAATAAAAATATAAAATGGTACAGAATTTACATCTTTAATACAAAGACAATAAATCCATTTTGCTGTGACGTCATTTTCATTTAAGGACCTAGGCTTTCGGGACTGCAAATCTCATACGAAGAGTACTGCTATGTCACTACACAAATATTCCATCTAAAAAGGATAAAAACCGTTCCTACACCAGTGCTCAAATTCACTTTTTTGATTTCATTGTATTATTTAAATAAAATGTCGCTCAACAAATACGTGCGGTTACCTAATAGTAGGTAATTTATGCGATAAAATACAAATAATACATAAAATTACTTTTAAATTCGATTTTTTATAAATACAGAAAAAAACAAGTGAAGCGAATTAATCTCTGAGGCAGCCGTAATATTATATTGTGAAATATTACACAACATGAAATACTTTGATTATTGATAGGATGTTAAATTGGTGTTGCAAAACTTAACCCGTTCACAGTCCCCATACAAAAGTTTTTCAGGAAAACTGTTTTGCATAATACTATTGATTATTTTTTCGAAATTTCCATGTAAGTCCATTCCCATGTTGAACACACTGGACTGTAAACGTTAATAAATCATTTGCCTATTCCATAAATAATAGAGTTGTAAGCAACAAAAATAAATAAAACATAAATAATATAACAAATATTTGTTTTATAAGCAATATAATATGACGGCCACCAATTTTAAACATTGTTACAAGCAATACAGAATTAATTTAGCGGACAATATTAATGCAGGAGCACATCCTAAGAAACGCTAAACATGTTAAGACGAATCAAGCCCCATGTAACACTATATGACGTATAGTTTAAATAACGATGAAGATTTTTGGAAGAAATTGGTTCTGCTTTCTTTTACACACAAGATACGATAAAATCAAATGCAAGTCATAAATTATAACATCATAATATATACATTAAGTGTAATATTTATTTCATAAGAGCTTCCTGTCTGCTTTTCTCAACAGTATCTGCTTTCCGAATTGCTTTCATTGCGGTGGGAACGAAAGAGAAAGCGATATTTTCGATTTTGCCGATATTGGGTCCGATTAATCTGAACACGTATAGCGTTTCTTCGGATGGCGTTTACAATTTCCCGGTTTAGTGCAATCAAAATCATCATTACCTATTATGTTTTTGGCTCATTCATAAAGACTCGTACACAATAATATATCTAAGTCTTAACACACGCAGCGATACATAATTGTCAACATCATAAGACTACCATATTAGGTAAGGGTTTCTGTTACATTATCATATTAAAAAATCACCTAGTAGGTGTCTACTAGTTTTGTTTACACTAAGTGCACTATTTTGTTCTGAAGACTTAGCTGTGCAATAATTTAAACAAATAGACAAACTTCAGCATTTTTGAAAATTAACAAGTTTATTCGACTATGACAAATTTTTCTTTGCCGGCACTTTATAAGGGTTATAAATTTTGTTATTTTTAATAAATGGCACAATCATTCAAAAGGTTTGCGATCACTGATTTAGTGGATAACATTATGTTCTATAATATGACAATGTACCATTGGCCTAATTAAAAACATTTGGCGCATTTTTTAAAACTATCATTGTTACCAACATGATTGTGAGCAAAACTCGACCAATTTGATAAAAATAGGTTTTTGTCCACTCTGAATTTATACTGTATACTTTATACAGTAAAAACACATAAGTGATGTTGCAATACTGCAGATATATGTGTAATATATATCTGCAGTACTATTATAACTATTTTGTTCAGCGTTGCAACTTTTTTTTTTAATAACTACAAGTTGACCCTTGACTGCTATCACACCTGATGTTAAGTGATGATGCAATATGAGATGGAAGCGGGCTAACTTGTTAGGAGTACGAAAATCCACACTCCTATCGGCTTCTACACGACATCGTACCGGAACGCTAAATCGCTTGGCGGTACGTCTTTGTCGGTAGGGTGGTAACTAGCCACGGCGAAAGCCTCCCACCAGCCAGACCAAGACAAATTAAGAAAAATCTCAATCTGCCCCGCCGGGAATCGAACCCAGGACCTCCGTCTTATAAATCCACCGCGCATACCACTGCGCCACGGAGGTCGTCAAGTTCAGAGCGGACTAGAAGTTTCAACCGGACCATATCTTCCTATACCATCATGTAGTATTTAACGATACAAGAAGTTTTAACAATTTAGTTTAGTAATGTTTTGTACAACCAATTTAGATTATAAGACAAATATGGCTTCTTTAAATTATTGTCTTCTGTTAAACATTTTTTAATATACCTTTACATATATTTTTTCAAAATTGATGAGGTTTTTTATGTTTATTTGCTATGGTTGTTGAGAAAATATTAGATTTGTGATAATCTCACATGACAAATACATTTTAACAACATTTTTTTTTTTTCAAAAAATCCTTACTATATGTAAAATGTTTTTGTAATATCCAAAGCTGACAGAGTAATATTTGTATTATATTTGCCGTTTCGAAAATCCAAATCTTTATACATATTGGCAAGTTGCTTATATAGTCAAAGTATTCTGGAAAGTTTGTTTGGCTGTCTGGACACCTTACAAATACATTCAAAGCCAAACGGACATGCCGGAATAGATTCACTATACTAAGCAAATTGTCGTCTGATTATTATAGAGCACTTAAACAACCAGTCTGTAATTAGAACACTGTAACTGTATGTTTATATGTCGTTATGAAAACAGCCAAAACAAAATGGAACAATATAAACCAATATTCCAAAGATTCGTATAACATTATCCGATCAATATGGAAGACAATTACATGCATCAAGCGCATGAAGCAGTTAAAACATAACAATTAAGGCAACAGTTCAACAATTTACCAGAGATTAAAGGAAAAAGATAGACGGCAATATGAAGGCAATTTAACAACAGTTGCCAGTCGGTTATCATAACACTCATTCTCGCTTTAGACTGTATGTTTAAATAGCTTTTTATTTTATTAAAAAGTTAAGTTATATGTTTTTATCTTAGCTGTAAGTTACATTGTACCTTGCTAATGTAGAATATTCAATCATGATCCATTGGTACATCTTGTAAGACGCGGAGGGTCGCGCTGTGTTTTAGTGGGTATTTTGGCCGTTTCTCGGCCAGCGAGTCCCACATACCCCCCCGGGAGGCTTCACAGTCCCTGTACTGCCTCTGGAGGGATGCGTAAATGGATTTCCCAGCGATAAAAAAAATTGGTTGCCTGTAAAGTCGGTTTACTGACGATAGTTGAACGTGACAAAGTCTTAAGAAAATACTGATGGAATGGTAGCATTTAATTGGTTATTAAAATTTTTAATTTAAGTATATTTTTATAAATATTAATTTAAATTAATAAAATAATTGATTTTGATTTTATAAATTTATAATAAATATATTAATTTTTAATTTAAAATTAATATATTTAATAGACGGATGTCGAACGCTGCCGAACGCAAAGGCCGATTGTGCTTTCTTTGTCGCTCGTTCCGCGCTCTCGCTTGCACTTCAAGCCTTACATGGAACGCCTCAAAGCGAGGTAACGCGGCATGAGTCATGTTTTTTCGTGCGTGCTACCGGCTCTATCGAATTAAAAGACGTTGTCACGTCAAAAAAAAGTTACATTGTACCTTCCTTTTGTTTTGCAATAAAGTTGTTATATTATTAAGAAAATTTGTAAGCTTGGACAACGAAATTATCTTGTTTGTGGTATTGTTTTTCTATGATACTTGGCTAGTTAACTGAGGCATGTATGAAAAACAGCTCCCGAGGCAATGCTTGAATTATAATTAATTTTGGCATTTAGTAGTATTTTCAGTACTTATGTTTCTACGATACGAGCTTTGGCGCTAAGCACAAATAACTGTTCTTTTTTTATTGGTAAAAAGTTTTATTCAGTCTTTGGCAAAAGCGAAATTTGAAATTCATTATTATAAAATATTATCAAATATTAATTGTTTTATCTTCATTGATAATTCGAAAGTTATAACTTTTGTAATTTACTCGATCTATTGTAATGTATTCGATTTAAATTACATAAAGTTATTTGGCAATATTAATAGTATTAAAAATTAAAAGATGGCTCTGCTTTTACAAGGCACTTTTGATATTGAGACTTCTTTTTAATGTACGCTTGCTCCCTCTATCTTTTTCCTTTACTCCTGGTACTTTTCAATCAACAATTTACCCAGTGTAAAGCTAAAACACATGATTTATATACTGATTTTTCTAACAGCTGTAAAAATATTTGTATTGTGATGACACGTATTGCGATGTATTGCCTAACAATTAGAAATTTCAACATTTTGTAGCAAAAATTAAAAATCATTCAGAGATTTTTTATCGATTATTTTAAATGTTTTATTTCGTCTTATTTTAAATTTCATAATGTTTAAATTTCTAATTGGTCGAGACAATGTAATTATTTATATAAAATACATGCTATTTTCAAATAAACACTTCAAATTGGTGCTTTCATTATAAAAGTCTTACATCTATATTAAGGCATTATGGAGTTAGCTGACATAATACCATTGTACTAGGCGTACCTAAATGATATAGAACTGAAAAACAATTTATATAATTCATTATAAATCATTCAAGTAAATTAAGGCAGTCAAAAACTGACGAGAGATTATTGCACATGTTTCGTTTAATATAGCAGTCAATTACAAATATAGTAAGCTTCAACCTGTAGAATAAAGATTAACATTTTAACGATTTTTTTAATAGTTTACTAATAAGTAAACTTTTAGGCTATGGTTATTTTAAAGCCTCCATTATTATAAGATATAATATTCATAATTATTATAAATACAAGTATCATATTCTACCAGTATTGAACAAGATAGGAAATGTACAAAATGTGTACTTCGAAAAGATTTCTTTCCACTGAATTTTCATCATTTATTTGTCTTTGTAAAATGATTTACAACAAGTAATTACTTTTTTTTGGCAAATTTTCATTAAAACCTCTTTGGTATAAAATTAATATATTTCAATATTTTAAAAGACTGCAACTTTTGTATATAGTACAAACATTTAAAATGGAAATAAAATGTGATTTGTGAACAAAAAAAAATAATATACATATAACATTCATACAACAAAACAATCTTAAAGAATATTGGTTCGTACAACAATGCAAAGCCAGTTGCAAATATAATTGAGCTTTGGAAATATATTCTTATTTATATAAAGGTGTTACCTACTGAGATCCACAATCAGCTGTAGATTACTAAATTCTTCTTTATACACTTATATTAGATATTTAAAATTTGGGCCCCAAACTGTTTGTAATATTAGCCTACAATCCCTTATGCATCTATGTTTTTTTATTCTTCAAAGAAATTGTTATATTCGATTTGGCTGGGCAGGGAGAATAACTTGAACAGAGGAGGTGAGTGTTGACGCGCGTCACTAAGGGTACCCTTAAACCTACACCCGTGTCACAAGTCTCGGGCTCTGTTCGGAGTTTTTCTCTCAGTCACGCGAGGACACACGCCTTGGACCCGGCACCCGCACGGTGAATCCATGGAATGCTAAGATATTCATCTCATAAGATAGTGATATTGTTTTTTGTGCAATTGAGTTATATTTATTTCCCATTGTTTTTTGTGCAGTTGAGTTATATTTTTAACTTTATTTAATTTACTAATTTAATTCTTAGCAAATTGTATATGTATATACTGAAAAGTCCTTTAGACAATCTATACCAATTGAAAACATATTTTGTTCCTGTTGTTGTTTTACTGAGTCATTGCATAAAAACATAACAATTTATATGGACAAAAGATGTTTTCTCTTGTTATTTGACATTGCGTTTTTACGCAACGCAACCACAAGTTGGTTTTGTAAGCTAATACTACAACAAGTTATCGCCAGTGCCAGTATTATTAAAGCTTATATCAACTTTGTCACCTATATGAATATTGCTTGACAAACTAGCTTGTACACGGAACCGTAATGATATGACGATGTCTGAATAAGATTTACATTACATTTAGTGTCCAACAGTTATAAAACAGCGTCATAAAAATACTTTACATTTCTGCATTACTAACGCTTAAATACTCAAACCCAAATCAAATTTAAGTATGTCTCAATTCAACTAACTTTGACTGTTTTCAATAAGAATCTGTCGAAATAAGTTGATTCGAGGCATACTTGAATTTGATTTGCATTTGAGTATTTGGGTGTTAGGCTACTATTCCATCAGGGATGTGTTAGAGTGGTTAATTGAAGGATGCACATAATATTTTTGATATTATAGCTTAACTCAAATTCTTCATTTAATTAAAAAAAATATAATTATAAAATGTTGGACCAGCAATTGGGCTAAAATCATGAGATTTTGTATTACAATTACTGGATTGTACAATATTCGGCTGAGAAAACAGCAACTATACAACTTTTGACTTTACTTAAACTTATACTGAAAATATTATGTGAAGAACTTAATAAGTGGGTTTCTTCTAATAAGTTGACAGCAATTCATATGATGTTAAGTTATGAAATATTTGTATCTATGTATATCAAACCATAGCCTTGACTTCAATTTGCTATGTTTTTGCGAAACTATTATACCTTAAGGTAATGTACTAAAGAGTGGATTAAAAAGTATTACAAAGGCGTTGTGCAACTAAAAGACTACTTATGCACTGTTTCTTGTGTCCACATATAAAAATACCATTGTATAAAATGTAAATAAATGAAGTATAGAGTAATTATATCCTAATAGATACAGAAAACATAAAATTATTTTTGAATAAATTAATCATAAGTACCTAGTGTGGAAGAAATATGTTCTCTAAAAATTGACAAAAAGAATTGCTTGTTCAAAGGATAATCATTTTGTATGATCTAACATACAAGTACATCCTTCATTAAGACACCTTTACACACACACAATAAAATAGCCAAAAGTTTTATAAAATTTAGTAAACTGCAATTGATTGTGACTTACGCTACCGAAAAGTTTCATGTTCCCACTCCGTTCCTATAGAGTTGTATGTCTCAGAGTGAGCTGGTGATGTTCTGGAAGAGCCGTTTGCCCCACCAGGTCTCCAGGTCGAAGGGTTTGAAGTCATGTAGCGCGGAGCTGGGCGCGTCATCCTGGTAGTACAGGTTTGAGGGGGGTGCAGGGGACGAACTGCCAGATCCTGTAATGTAAAGCTGCTATTGTAAAAAAAAAACCCGATGGCATAAAAAGTAACTGAAAAAAAAACAAAGTTCAGTCCCAGAAGTGTAGAAAGTATGGTACTGCGACAGTCAGGACCTATTGAATAATAAGTAGGTCCTGATTAAAGTAATTGATAATTCTATGTACCTACATATTATATTATTGACGGCCTCCATGGCGCAGTGGTATGCGCGTTGGATTTATAACACGGAGTTCCTGTGTTCAATTCCCGGCGAGGCAGATCAAGTTTTTTTTTTAATTTGTCTTCGTCTGGCTGGTGGGAGGCTTTCGCCGTGGCTAGTTACCATCCTATCGTACATACCGCCAAGCGATTTAGGGTTTCGGTACGATATTGGGTAGAAACCGAAAGGGGTGTGGATTTTATCCTACTCCTAACAAGTCAGCCCACTTCCATTTTAGATTGCATCATTTAATATCAGGTGCAGATAGCACACAAGGCCACCTTGTAGTAAATAAAAAATAATGGAATCCTTTACAGATTCAACAGCCAAGCAAAAGCTTGTCAACATATTGGTTTGAATTTTATATACTGTTTATGTTCATATAATTGGTATTTTTACTTTTTTATTAGTATAAATAGTAAAAATACCAAGGGGTGGGCCATAGCGGACACACTTCGACCCTTTTGGATCTTTTGTACTCAGGTATTTTTACTCACCAATTGTGCTTGTAGGTGTGGAAGGTTCACTGTCTCCATTGGCTGTTTGTGTCCAAGCTGCAATTTAATATCAGACAGTTGTAGTTACAGTTTTGTAGTTATTATAAAATATATATATTATAAAAAGGCCAAGGATATTTTATAATTATAATTATTCTTAACAGTTCTCTTTATCCAATAAAAAATAAAAAAGCTCACACTGTAACATGAACTCATTGTAATCCGAGACAGTCCAAAGTCAATAAGCTATTTATAAGTTGTGTGGTCCCATTATATGTAATAATGTGTAATACAATACACAGTTATTCACACTTCAACAAGGGTAAAGATGAATGCAAATAGCATCTTTGAAACATGTTCATTCAATTGTCACTTTTATCTGTGATTTCTATAGGGCTATGATGCTACTGAAGACATATATTGTCTAAATATTAATAACAAATGAGTTTCTTTCATCGGTTAGATGGTTGTAGCTCCGTCCAATATGTTGCAATTAAAAATATTACTTGCTTTTTACCGTTTCCCATAAAACGGCCCCTGAGCCACTGGCAACAGGCAGCTCAGGATCATCGTGTTTCGAAGTCCCTAGAAAAGGTCTATGTCCAACAGTGGATGTCCACCGGTTGATAATAATGATGATGATGACTTGCTCTTTGGTTGTGTTGGAGAGAATAAGAGATTGATATTTTTTATTCTACTACTTCACTCCAACAAAAAAAAAAACCAGTGATATTTTTGATTGCATGCTATTGAACCAAGCTACGATTATTTTGTTTTGGCTCTCCGACCTTTAGGTTGCATCATAACCCTACTGGGTCTTGTTCATGCTCAGAAAAATTTACAATTACCTTACACTTAAAAAATAATTGACATCTCTTTATTACATAAATATAATTATATTACCCTTGTAATATACTTTTATAAATGTTCATTTCTTGTTTGAAATTAAAATTAGCATAAGAATGTAATTTTTATAGTTACTTTATATAATGATATTTTTTTAATCATAATAGTTATTCCTTAGTAGATATTAATATTTTTATATATTTATTATTACCTAATACATGAATTTATTATTTTTACTGTTGTTATAACAGTAAAAATAATAAAAAAACTTTAATTAAGACAGTGTTTGTGTGATGTTTTACTTACTTTCACTTATGTATCTAATAATTTCTTCGTGTTGTGGTGTTAACACATTGTGTTGTATTCTTTGGTGCACTGTTTTTTTGCCGTTGGAATGAAATACTGGTTTGGGCATGCTGGAAATCATGAAAACATTGTATCAATAACCAGGCAAACTCTATATGTAGAGCATTTAGAGACAGTTTACAACACAGTTTTGAGACAATAGCAATACAGTTTATTTGCTGCTGTGTTTACTTGTAAGCAGAGGCGTGACCAGCAATTTATGCACCCTTTACCAGCGTGCGTAACTGCACTCTACAGATTTGTAGCTGACTATAAATAAGGTATTGTTTGTATATGGTCTGGTCATATCTGTGTCCCTCCAGTGCCCCGACAGTCTAGTCTAGTCTAGTCCACCGCTGGCACTGGCCTAGTTACGGCACTGCTTGTGCAGTATAAAATAACTAGGGTAGAAGTCCCAAGTCATTATTACATATTATATTATTCATTTATTATATAATTTCATATTTCTAGTACCATTTGGTATGGTTGGTTGAAAAATTGGACTTGTTACAAATTAGCTTGCCGTCTTAAGCTGCTATGTCAATTAATGTCATGTCAGTTATTTAGTAGAAAAAGATATTAAAATTTAGGGAATCAAATTATACATATGGCTAATAAAAAAGCTGTCCCAGTAATAATAAAGATGGCAAGTTTGTAGTGATAGTTGGAGAGCACATAAAGCAATTGTCCCTGGACTTTGAAGTTATAAAAATTCTTTCAAGTTGTAAAAAGCCTTTTATGCCATCAGACCATGATAGAGAATCGTTTCAATACGAGTTTCATTGTTGTAGTCAAAATCCAGTCGGCAGAACATTAATATTATATAAAAAATACCTGGAATACTACATACTACAACAGTAGCATTCTCATTATTACAGTTGTAAGTGATTGTTAACGTATTAAAAACCGGATGTTTGTTTTATTTGCAAGCGCCAACGGCGACTCGACCTCCGGTCGGAGGTTATGTAAAATCTGTGATGAAACTTATTTGATACGGCACATTGCATCATGGTGCTTAAATTTAACTTACCTTATAATTTCCCCATTATCCGACTCTGAAGATTTTCTATTGTAGTCCTTACGGCTGTCTAACCTTTCTAGATTCTGTGATAGACCTGGAATTCAAAATATTCCACACTTAGCACCGCTTCAGGTTACATTGTGTAACATGAAAAAACTATACATATTTTAAAAAAAATCACCTCTACGAGTTTTCGCGACAATCTTGCTGGGCCCTTTAGAGACTGTATACATTTTAAAATTTTGTAACACGAATAAAATACAACTAAAATCCACACTAATATTGTAATGAGACCGACCGATCTGTAGAATTCCAATGCTGCCACTATGACATTGACAATATATTGACAAATGACAGTTTTGACAGCCTGAATTGTCACATGAATGTTGCAATGTGAACTTAATGTTCCCAAGATAATAGTAATTAAAAAAGATGTATTTTTATGGAGGTTCTAAAAACAATTTGTGATAATTACAATACTTTTGACAAACGCATCAAACAAGCTCTTACGGTCTGTAAACTAACGGCTTTGACCTTGTTTGATGTGTCATGTGATATACGCTCAAAAACTTTCAGTGCGGTGTTTTCATCAAACACGTACCTAATAAGATTGTCAAACGCTTAAAACAAAGCGCTTCAAGATTCATTCAAATTCGAAACCACCAAGGTCAAACTTTTAAAAAAGCTATAACTAAATTTTTCAATTTGTAGCCTTGTGCGTAGTGATTATTATTATGCGGACGCTATTCTCTATCTAAAGCTGGAGCGTGTTTAAAAAAGATTCATGTGGAATTTATAATAAGTACTCAGCAAAGATTTATAAAACAGTAGTTTTGTGTAAGAAAAAGTTCAGAAGGGACTTGCTAAGTTGCTAGATCTAACAGTTTTATACCTTATTAGTAAGAAATAAGTTAGAATGTCCCAGTTTATAAAATAAAATAAAATTTAGAGGATTTTATAGATATCCACGTTATATCATTACTTTACTTGTTCTACCACGCACCAAGACAGTCTTTCGCGCATCCCTCGGTTAAAAGCAAATTGTATAATAAACTCAGTGGGTTATTCTCATTAGATATTAACGAAAATCCGCCAAATCCTTTTCGCAGGCTAATCATTAGCAACCTAGTTAGCCATGTATGACTGCTTGCCAACGGTGGATCCAGCTTTCAATTCAGGGGGGGGACTGGTATCGCATAGTCATGGTACGTAACATTTTATTATAATCTTCGCTTGCTGCTGGCTGCATTGTATTTTTTTAAAAGAAAATTATTATGGAATTAATAGTCAAAAGTAACCTAAACCGACATACTTGTATGAAAGGTTTAATGAAGTTGAAAGAAGTTAGAAAGTTATGTGGAAGAACGTGGTCTCTGCCTACCCATATGGGAATGACGCGTGATTTCATGTATGTATGAATTGTTGATAAATAAATAAATAAACACGTTTGATCGACTAAATTTAACTATACTAGTAGGCTCCTTAAAATAAATATTTTTAATCACTTATAAAAAATAATCAAGGAGGTAAATATTTATAGAATGACAACACCGTTAGGTCCAAAGACTATAACTTCGAGCAGACAGTGTCTGTGATTTTGATTAGGGATGGGGCAATTCTTTTCGAAATAATCGATTTCGAAATCGATCTAAATCGTAAACTGCTGACACGAGTCAAAAAAATGAGGTCTAAAAGATCGCTTTCTAAAAAATAAATTTGTTTTAAGTTGGTATTTACAATGTCTAACTTATTAGTCTTGTTTTTCATAAAAAAATCCACTTTATGAAAAAACAATATAAATACCGTAATAAATGATCATATCTAGAAAAACTTAAGATTTTTTTATTTAAGCAATGATTTTGTTGTATTTTTGTATTTCGGATAATTTTTTATATTAATTTATTTTATATTTTGGATTACTTTATTTTATATCCACATAATTTGAACTTGTACTGCCTAAACTATTTTCATTATGTAAATTTGGTTCCTAAATATCGTCATCGTAGCCATAATTCTGCGCTAAATGTGTGCTGAGTACGATGCATTTACTGTAATGACGGTGCACATGGTAACACTGCGCAATATCAATTAACAAATACAAAAAGTGAAATACTACAAACAAACTTAACTTTTTGTTATTAAAGAGAGGAGAAGGAAATATAGCATACCGCAATCTCGCGAGTTATTTAGTTATTAACCCTATAACAGACAACACCGTAATATAACAGGCACATTTAACTACCTTAACAAAAATTTTTATGCTGTTCACCAAAGCAAAAAAAATCGAATTTCGATTTTCAAGGATATTGGTTCACTGAATCGATTTATTACCTACATATTGATTTAAAAATCGCTCAAGAAATTTGAGTCTTTGATTTAGATTTCAGATCGCCATCTCTAATTTTGATATTATTCGAAATGTGCTATTACGTGCACGTCTCGGAACTTTCGCAGCAGTGATAACTTAAATAAGGCTAGCGCTGTGGTTTAAAGGGAAAGAGGAGCCTACCTGCCGCTACCGTATGCATGAGAGAAATGGTAGAAAGACAGAGTGACACTGCAAAGCGTTACGTAACGAAGCGGTTTACCCTCCCATAAGAAGTTAACACTTTTAAAAAGTTATTATATTGTCGTTTTATTTAATTTACTTAAGGATAACTATAAAGTCGGTTCTATTCAAATTTAAAGAACGTTTATTTATCGAATGAGACACATAGACATGCTGAAGTAAATAAAAGCAAATAAATGACGCAATTATTTTTAATTTTAATTGCGTTTTCAAGTTGGTTCAATTGATTTAAATGATTAATCTTACTTTTTAGTGATTTATCGACAGATCATACCTAGGTTACCTAGAATGCTACGTTATCGGTCAGTGTTATAGGCTATATTTTATATTTGTAATGCATATAATATTATCCGAGTTATCACAGTTTTTGTCGCGCGAGTCGGACCGTGAAATTTATTAAATCGGTTTTCTGCGCGTATGCTGCGTTAACTATTGGATATAATTGAAAAAATTGTATGAAAACTTTATGCATCTTAAAAAGTTCTACAAAAAAGTCCGCAATAGTATAAATCTATCTTTTATATTGTGGCAAATATATAACTTTTTGAAATGAAATGAAATGAAATGAAAATATACTTTATTGCACACACCAAGACAGGAAAGATAAGAAACAGGATACAATTTACATAAGAATTTACAGTAGCACAATAGGCGGCCTTATCGCCAACAGGCGATCTCTTCCAGGCAACCTAGTTAAGAAGCCACAATAAATTAAAGAGAGGGTGAGGGTGTACAGAACAAGGAACTTAAAAAGAAAATAAAAACTTAATTTACAAATAAATCGAGAATAAATAAAAACTAAAACACACTTTATACATAACTTAAATATATAATTACTTATAAATAATAAACACTATATTATTATTTATTTAAAAATAAATAAATAAATAAATATGAATACATATGCAAAATGTAAAATAAATAAATATATATAAAACATACAATATATATAATACATATATACTTATCTATATGTACAGCATTAAAATCGACTGGTAGTAATCTGAAACATTTAAAGGTGGATAGTAATGTTTAGCTAAGAGTCCCTTGAATATAGGTAAAGATTTCGCACGTCTGATATGAAGAGGGAGAGAGTTCCAAAGCCTGACGGCTTCTACAGTGAAGGATCTAGAAAGGAAAGAAGTACTATGAGAAGGAATTTTTAGGATAAGGTTATCGTTTGAACGAAGTGAGCGACAGTGAGAGTCACTGAGGAACTCAAATCGTTCTTTGAGATACAGAGGAGCATGATGGTGGAAAAGAACAGAGTATAAGAGGGAAAGAATATGAGTATTCCTGCGAAGGCGAATTGGAAGCCACTTGAGTTTATTGCGAAATTCAGAAATATGGTCATATTTACGAAGTCCAAATATGAACCGAATACAGAGATTTTGAATGCGCTCAAGTTTATTAAATTGCTCAATAGTTAAATCAAGATAGCAAGTGTCAGCATAATCAAGAATTGATAGAAGGAGAGATTGTGCCAGCATAATTTTCGTAGGTATGGGCAGAAAGTTACTAAGGCGCCGAAGAGAATGGACTGCTGCAAACATCTTCCTACTCACTTCACTTACCTGAGGAACCCAAGATAGATATCTATAAAAAATAACACCAAGATTTTTGACAGAATTGCTATATGGTAGTTGAACTCCATCAAAAACAACGCAAGGCAATGATGTCCAGTCAATACGAGCTATTTGTTTGTGACTACCTATTATAATTGCCTGTGTTTTAGAGGGATTTACAAGCAAACCATGAGATTTACTCCACTCGACAATTTTTTGTAAATCCTCATTTATGGAATGTATTTTGGTGGGTAAATCTTCTATTTTTGCTTGGCCATACAGTTGAAGATCATCAGCGTAAAGGTGGTAGAGAGAAGTTAAGTTATGAGTAATTGAGTTAATAAAAATCGAAAATAAGAGAGGAGACAACACGCCACCTTGCGGCACACCGGCATCCACCGAACACCAATCGGAGCATGAATCTTCGACTCGTATCTGCTGCCGGCGCCCATGCAAGTAACTATGAAACCAGTCAAAGACTGTGGGAGATATGTTAAGAGAGCGCATAGTGGCCAAAAGAATGTCGTAATCATCATTATTGAATGCATTGCTGAAATCCAGTACTGTTAGAACTGTAACACACCTATTATCCATACCCGAGCGGATATCGTCAGTAATTTTAACCAGGGCAGTAGTCGTTCTATGACCGGTACGGAAGCCAGATTGAAAAGGATTAAAAAGGTTACGCCGAGACAGGAAAAGGGAAAATTGTCTATGAACTATACGTTCAAAGACTTTAGAAAAGAATGGAAGAATAGATATAGGCCGGTAATCAGAGAAACTAGAGGGATTTGACTTTTTAGGGATTGGAGTAACTTGCGCGCTTTTCCAGGAATAAGGGAAAACACCAGTAAGAATGGAGTGATTAAAAATGAAAGTTATAATAGGGATTAAAAGGTCAAGAAGGGGCATGATCATTTTACGACTAATGCAATCGGTGCCAACAGCATCAGAGTTGACTTCCATAATGCTTCTCACAACATCACCACAGTCGATTTGACTAAAAATAAAAGTTGGATCATCGGGAGTGGGCAAAGCTGAAATTTGATTAATTGTCGCACCCTCAGTAATATAAAGGCACAAGTCAAAATTTTACGAAATCGAGATTTTAAATGCTAAGGGCACAAAATGAAATTCTCTATCGGTTAGCTCCGACAGCGGCAGAAAAAGGACAATAATTACTGAGTTATTACATTTGTGCCTCTCTCACACTCCCCTACCCTGCATCCCGATTTTACTGCTACAAGGTGATATTCAGTAAAGTGCCCATACGTGACGGAAGTAGACTGCTTAAACGTTGTGCGATTCATATTTGTGCCCTTATATGACGAAAAAAAGGTAAGTAATGTTCTGAAAATTTTGTATTATAAAGAATACTTTCTGATTGGGCCGTTATATTGCACAAAATGTTGTCAATTAATGGTTCTTATCCTTAAAAGACCACTCTATCGCTAAAAAGCAAATATGTTAAAAGAATCTATATCTTACTAGTTCATTATAACACAAAAAAATATATTACGTTTGATGGCACAATTTACTATAGGCCCTTATTAACACTTATAACTTGAACTTTTATCTAAATTCTGTCTTTAAAATAAACAGGAAAATTAAAAAGTTTTGATTAATATCAAAATTAAATTAATACAGGTTCATCAAAAAGATGACATTTATTTTATATTTGTTTTAAATATTATAATTTTGTAGAAAACTCGAACCCCGACCAAGAAAAATAACGAATTTACCAAAACCACCAAATTAGCATAGAATGGATTGCAGTGAAGATGATCCATAATTAATCGAAAATGTAAATTAACTTTAACATGGCTTAAATTTAAATTAGGGTCTTTAATTTATTTTACTTGTATATTTTCAGATTCTTCTAAACGAAACTAAAGAGAGTAAGTATGTCATTGAACTGCTATAGTTCAACTAAAATTAAAACTGTTACTCATCAAAAAGGAACTGGTTTCGATGGTCATGATGAGGAAATTCCATAATCGCAATGGACTGCGCCTTTAAGAAGCCACGAAGAAGTAACAGAGAATAGAAATATCATTATATCTCTTCAGAAGTTAATCACACGCTATTGTTCGTGCTCTCGCTCTTCATCCAGCTCTAATAGCTCCAATATTTCAAGTTCCAGCTGTAGGAATAGATTATTAGCCTCCCTTGCTCTTTTAATTGCTGCTATGTACTGAAATGGGGAGTATATTGCTCCAGTTTTCTTTGCGTTGTCCAGTGATTTTGTGCTGTGTATGACATTGAGAATTTGAGAATTATTGATGATAAATATTTGATGTTGACAACGGCGTAAAGATATAAACTAGTGAGACATTGTTTATACCTCTCAAACTTCTTTACCGTCAAATATTTATCATATTATCGAGGAAATACAATCTAAAGCTAAAAACAGAAGTATAAGTACTTGTGAGTATTTTTGGACCAGAAACTAAACTGAAAAGACATTGAAACAAAAATTTAAAAATTTACCTACCTTTAGCCAATGCAAACGCATTGGGAAACATGGGGTTTGAAACCACACATAGTGAAATGGCTATACACAACGGTAGTAAGGAGCTCTCTTACCTACGCTTCAATGATAGGGTGGCTTAGGACGCTAGGAAAAAGAATTACAAAAATTGCAAAGGCTGTCACAGCTAGCCATCACTGGCAGCATGAACACAAAACCCACCGTAGTCCTGGAGGCGCTAATAGGTATTCCTCCGCTTTACTAACACATACAAAAAGAGGCAGCAACAACAGTCTTCAGACGAAAAGTCTGTCATCAATGGCAAGAAACACACACAGGTCTTCTTGATATACTAAAGGTAACAAACACCAACAATCCACATTTCAGATGGATTTGTGAGAAGACAAACTACTATCTAATGGACAAACCTTACAAAATCAACATAAACGAAACCACTTTGGATGAAGCAACACCAGACAGAATAAAGGTATATAATACTCGTGCCTACAGATGAATCAAAATCAGACACAGGAACCGGTGCAGGAGTCCACTATCAGAAGCTATAAACATCGTACAGGCGCTCAGGAAGAACAATTCTGTCTTCTAGGCGGAATGTATTAGTAGATATTACAATTGTGGCCAAGGCAATGGTCAGCATAAAGGTAACAAACTTCAATATTATTATACACAGTGTCAGCCAAGCAGCACCTAAAGCTCTAGATAAACACAATACCTCCTCTGAGCTGCTGCTGGACTGTCACAACGCACTTGAGGAACTATCAAAAGTAAACCAAGTAATGGGGTTAAGATACACAGCGGCAATTTCGGCAACGAAAGGGCAGACGAACTTGCACGACGTGACACAACACTGAAAGTTATAGAATAGTACCATACCTATCAGTGAATATAAAACCTGGTTACACAAAGACCCCTACAACAAATATGGGCACAAACAACAGGCTGTAAACATATCAAAGAGGCAATACCGTGTCTCGACACACAATTAATCAAAAAACTCGCACAGTTAATCCGTGTAAAGCTTAGAACGGACACAGGACTGATTACAGGGCACTGTCCACTAAACAAACGCCTCTCAATTCTATGTATGACCGACATCCCCCTATGCAGGATATGTCTAGAGAATGACAAGACGCCGATACACGTTATGCTCAGTTGTAGAGGAGTATCGGAACAACGTGAAGCACACTGGCTCCAAAGCGACACTCCAAGAGGCAATCGGCGACCTGGGTGGCTTGCTAAGCTGCAGCGAGCTTGGCTGGCTAGAGTGAGCTAGCGGGAGCCTACACCAGGGGATCCACGCACAACGGTCAAGTGCGGAGAAACCCAGAAATAAAGAATGTTGAGGAAATAACCATGAAGAAGGCTTACTTAGAAGCACTTCGACTTAGTTCTGCTAAAAAAAAGAACTCAAAGGCTCTTATTAATAAAAATAAGCAATTGATAGATCCATACTACGCTTCCTATTATAATAGTATGTTATCGTAATTTTAAAAGATTATTTATATATTATTATTATTTATATATTAAAATTATAATGTAATTTGTATTACTTTTTTACTAGAATTTTAAGGAAGATTCTGTTTAAATTTTTATGTTTATATGGATAATGAATATGAGAATTTTAATTTAATTATTACTTATAATAAACAAATTATTACTTTCAGTTAAATTGTTATTTTATTCATAAAATAGAAATAATGTCAGAAGAATGCAGTTTGTTTTAGTGTAATACGGTACCAATTATATTTAAAACTAAATAATTACACACACTTTAGTCATATACAGGAAGAAACTTAAAAAGGTACTATATTTCATTTGCGTTTTTAAGTACTATATGGGCCTAACTTAAAAATGTTTTTTTAAAAGCTTGTAATTTAAAAACTATTATAAGTATTTTTATTATTTTTATGCCTATTTATAAAGTAGCTATCAAATAACAAATTTGCCGATTTTCACATTTGTAGTTCAAATAGTACGAATTTTATTAAAAAAATAAGCTGATATATTGGAATCCGAAATCTTTAAACGCGATTTCCCAAAAAACTACTTTTTTGGATTGTGCCTCTATATTACTGAGGGTGCGTTGTGTTCGATTTAGTTGTACTATCAATCGTACAAGATGAGGAGAAGTGCTGGTTAAGCTGGTTTAAATTAACATTACTAGTATGATTATTCCTATTTGCTTTCCCAACACCCAGAGATTTCAGAAACGTCCATACTCTGCCAGAGTCTTCCTCCTCGAGCACAGATTTGTGGATATGGCGTCGTTGCATATCTCTACACAACCTGTTACACCGATTTCGAATAACTTTGTATTTATGCCGGTAAATCTCAGTATCACTTTTTGTGTTTTAAAAAATCATTTCATTCATATGCTTACGTTTACGTCATTATTTATACCACTAAACTTAAATCCTTTTCAAAATAAATTATTTAATAACCACAAGGATATTATAGAGATAAGATTTGCCGTTTACAGTATGTTAATTAGTTATATAGTTTCGGAGATATTACAAAATTTCTAAAAAACAACGCTGCCGCTATATCGTCCAAATTAAGTTGACCTCCTCCGTGTTATGTTATACGTAATGATTAGGGGTCAACATTTTGGTACTGATATTCTTTGAGAATTCGATCTTTGATCTTTTCTTTCAATTTATTTGGCATAGCAGACCATATTTATATAATATACGAAAAAGTTTGTTCGTTTGTTTAAACGGGCTAATCTCTAGATCTGCATGTCGGGTTATAAATTATTTTGTTTATTATGAAAGCTAGACTCAAAAGTGAAATAGACTATTTAATACAAGCTATACACATCAGCTTGCCATAAATATATATTGTTAATGTTAATGTACTGTAATATCGTACAATGTTTAACAAAATCTAGATCTTTAGTATACGGGACGGGACGGCGGGTAATTGCTTGACGGGAAACTATAAAATAATTAAATTGAGAGGGCTAGCGGGGAAAGAGCACACTTTATATGAAAGTCTGTCTTTAAAATTAAAAGGGTACCTAAGAGGTTTTCACGCGGACGAAGACGCGGGCGACATCGACAGATCATACCTATACTAAAGCCAAACTCGATTGAGAATGCTTGTCAACAAACAAATTTAAAATGAGGGTAGAAAATGCAACACATTTTATGCCTAATAAATTTAAAATTACGTATTGTTATTTTAAAAAATGTTATTTAAAAGATATTGAATATATTAATTAGTTTTAAGCTTACTAATCTAATTTATTGTCATGAATTCATCATTAACAAGTTAATTAAAAAAATGAGGTGCAAAATGACTAGTAAATTCTACCTTCATTTTTAATTTGTTTGTTGACAAGCATTCTCAATCGAATTTGGCTTTAGTATATGTACTCGTACTAAACTATAAGAGTACCATCCATACGGCACTTGTAAGCAAAAAGCTGCAGACACTAAAAAAATTAAAAATAGCTGCTAGTGTGCGAATAAAATTTGAAGAGTTCCTTCTAATTTACTAGTATCTTATTATGACTATGGGACCATTTTAGAAGTATAACCTTTCTAATAAAAAAGAATTATCAAAATTGGACGAATCTGCAGAAAGTTATGCGTGGTCATAAAAATAAAATAAAATATACGCGTATACTGAGAACCTCCTCAGTTTTTCGTCATTTAATAACTAATTATGAATGCGATCGATTTCGTCTGACTGGCTGAATTTGACTGGATGGAAGTGAAATATTTTTCGTATAACCTCTTTGGTGGTCGAAGGGCTCTGCCTATATCTAATTATATTATTGCGGCGATATTACAGAAAAAACACAACATTACACTGAGGTAATCATTGCAGCGCAACTGCGATTAATAAATTGCAGTAAAATCAATAAAATATAGTCACGCAAATGAAGGCGGAAGATTTCTTTATTCGCGTGATTTAAATTGATTTTATTGTTAGTTTATACTATAAAAATTAGTTTTAAATATATATTATTTTTTGTATCACTTGGTTAATTATAATAATAATTGAATTTTTCTACTATTCATACTGCTACATAGGCCGCAAGCACGGAATCAGTACTTTGAAAAAGTTACATTTGGGGTTGCATTTGTCAGTGGATGCAATTTTATTTTATAAAGGGGGCCAGTCTAAAGTTAAATCTAAGTTTGAGTTGCACGCTAATTAAAAAAAAACTGTAACATTTCAATGGAGTAAATGTCGTAGTTTAGATCGCGTTCGTCGCGTTGGCGGCTTCGAGGCGTTGTATTCGCTAAAGCAGAACACCCCGAAGTGACGAATGAAACCAATCTGCTGAAAATTATAAGAAGATTTAGTTAGGTATCATTATCTATCTTTTGAACAAAATTAGTTTGATATGCCTGTACAAAATATTATGCCATTTTTCTTTAAAAGATTACTAGCGGATACTAGCGACTTCGTCCGCGTGGAATTAAAATAAATAAGATTACGAAAATATAAATATCCTAAGTTACTCCTTATTATATTAGTCCTCAAAGATTTTTTTATCTTTTTAGTTATATAGCCTTGCTCGATATATGGATATATCCAACACAAAAAGTATTCTTCAAACGGCCGTCTTGTCATGTCGCAGAATATCTAAGTACTCGTAGGTAAATTACTATTCATTTACAATCCACTGTTCTACAAACCCAAAAAAAAACGTACGAAAAAAGTGTCCCGGAAATCGGAATTCGCGGATTAAGTAGTTAGGTAGTTAAACAATTTTTTACAAGCAGCCAACGTTCACCGCACAATAACATGAATCGCAAATGAACAAAGATCGCTATTGGCCCATTGGACACGCGGAATTGTATGTAACCACGGGAAACGCTCGTCAAGTGAAAGTGAATGACTTACAATCAGATTACAATAGCGAAAGTCTATCCGTTGTCCGGCAGTGTCGCTTCCAATGCGATTTGCAAAATTTATGTATCGCACTTGTTAATATTAATATTAACAAGTGTTATTGACAACCTAGCTTTACTACCTTTTTTATTAGTAGCAGTAGCCTCGCTGGTCTAATGGTTAACCTATGTGGCTTCGGTCACGAGGTACTAGGTTCGAATCCTGGTTCGGGTCACGGAATAATCGTAAGTTTTTCATTATTCTATGAAATTTTCAGTATATACGTTCCAAGCCCGGAGTCGAGAAGTTAGTGGTGTTACACACCCCTGTCGTGCCTCGAAGAGCAAGTTAAGCCGTCGGTCCCGGTCACTAAAGATTTAACGACCAGTATCAACATCTGATAGTGATCGTTAAATTATAACCTGCCAATCCGCATGGAGCAGCATGGTGGGTATACGGTCCATATCCCCTCTCTTATTAGAGGAGAGGCCTGGCCTGCACTGATAATGATAATATTGCAGGCATTTCGTATTTTATAATGTCTTCTCTTAGACTTTTGAGTACCTAGTAATACTCGTGGACCACATCATATTATTTCGTGGACTTACTACCTGATTTTATCCATAAGGAAAGAGACTTAGCACTATAATTGGCTGGAAAAAAACAACCGGGAGAGTGATAATCTCCCGCAATTTATCCGGGTAAGGTGAGCATCCTCAAGGCCTGTGCCGTCGCCCGATTCTTAGCGTGATTGAGTGGAGAAGACACAAGTATTACCTTTATGTGATACTTGGTACATCTACAGATTAAGAGAGGGCGTTACATAGTTAATAATTCAACCTGTAAATAATTGAAGACAGCTACGAGTATTTTAATAAAAGAATTATCTAAAGAATTTTTATTTTACAGCCCAAAAGGTCTTATTTAGAGTTAGAATTGCAAACTTTATGCTAACAGGTCGGCACCCATTTAATTAGGTACGTTGCACCAATTTCCAAAATTTTAGGATTTAATGTTTTTTAGATTAATTTGTGATTAGATCAAACAAAAAGTCGAAGGCTGGTATCCAATCAGTTTTTTGTCCACTCTTTCCGCTAAGAATCCTATTATCTTTTTCTAATGACATGAAATACAATCAATTTACCCACTTTTTTCGCCAACCCAGGAAGTTTTAGCTGGAAGTTATAAAGACCAAGAGGTCGGGTAAATTATTAAGCGAAGCCTAGAGAAAATAACATAACATGTGGAATTTGAAAGAAAGTCTTTTAGGATTTCACGTACATTACACGTTTGATCCGTGATAGATTAATATCGGAAATTAGTGTTAGTAGAGTCGTCATGAGAGGACTGATGGTTGCTACGGGATGCGAAGTTAGCGATGACCAGGGTAGAATCGATCTAACCTTTGTTTCTGTTTTTGGGGCAATTTCGTAACCACGATTTATGCAATTGAATCGAAACATGCAAAAGCCATCCGACCCGGGCACTATCATCAACATCTGATATATGAATCGATCGTTAATAAATGAAACATTATCACCCTAAGCCGCCGCATTGGAGCAGGGTGGTGAGTCTACGCTCCATATCCTCACTCCTATAAGGAGGGAGGCCTGGCCCTGTAGTGGGCTGTCAATAGGCTGATAATGATTATGATGCGAAAGGATTATTGAGGTAAGTAAAGAAATAAAAGAAAATAAAACTATTTAATATGTAAGTAAGTAAATTACCTTAAGTTCCTTATTGTATTATTTATCAATAAAAAGAAGAAAGAAGGTAGGTAAATCTGTAAAGGAACAACTCAAAAATGGACATGTATTATTTTAAGAAATTGTTTAAAATAGTCTCTCTTATACTGGAGACGATAGATGCGTAGGCGCTTCGGTATTATTAGTACGAGTTTGCACTGGACGCCTACCCAAGTTGATAGTATCGAATTTATTAATATTATTATTATTAATACAAAATAACGTTATTAAGACCCTTTGGAGTGCTAATGCCCTTTTAAATGCTTCCTGATAAAGCAGTATATCTTTTAAATTATTTAACAGGAAATCATTAAACCTTGCTTCTTCAAAAAAATAGTAGCATCTCTTAAGCCGAAACAATGCCGTGTTCTAATCTAAAGAGTTTAGATTCTGGTACAAATGATTGAAATGTGCTCAAAAATTGGCAGGAGATCTAAAATTAAATGGTAAGTTGTAGGAACCCAAACAAGAAGAAAAGTAAATATATAACATGTTAAGTAAATACCCCATCAAGCCATTACCAAAATATTAGGGAGAGAGAATACATGCATGAAAAACAATGAGCTTCCTAGACTGAATCCTGGGGGAGATATGAGGATTTCAAGAATTGGCTTAAAACTTTGAGGTGGAATCCTTAGCTAGACTTACACGAAATTTACCTAGTCATATGTTTGTAGATAAACAGTTAAGGTAATGCAATTCATTTTAAAATAATAATTTTAAAATTTAGTAGGGTAGTTTTTTATTTTATACACAGAATTATGTTAATAAGATCGAAATATATCAGTAGGTTGCGGTATGTTATACCATTAACCTAACACGTTGAATAGAGACTAGCTGCGGCGGCTCGTCACCTGTTGTAATTTTCAGTACTTTTGTACTTACTTTACTCTGTCTAATATCATAAGTGTACTAAGTGCTACGGCAAGTGTACTAGGGTGCAGATAATAGTCGATTCACGCTTATGACAGCTCCCACGTCGAATGCAGCTAACGGTATTCGCGCCAGATCAAAGCTCACAGATAAACTCGGATTGTAACTCGTGAGCCGAGATCAACAGCTCTTTGTTTCTAAATCTCTACAAAGTAAATGTAACGGTTGTGTTTATAATGAGATAGCGTGCAAGACAGTCGAAGGAAATACACTCTGTTCTTCTTAATTCATCGCTTACCTAAGTACCTATCTCTTGTTGGTGTGTGAAAATTCTGCGACTTTCGCGAGGTTGCGGTCAGGTATTTTGTAGTACCTAACGATGCTTTTGAGACTTGGTGTTAGTTTTGAATTAGTCTCCATTTCTCTTTATATGCAATTTCGTGTTTGAAAGAGAGAGAGAGATCAATTCGACACACACACTGACACGTTGTAAAAACATCGTTAGCGCTACTAATTTGCAACACACACATAAACTTTTCGCGAGTAATATTAGTAGGATAACCTCATCTCAAGGGTAAGGGAGGTGCCCTTGATATGAACTAATGTGGAGCTTGAACCTGCATGCTGTTCCAATGTGGGTTGGCGGGCTTAAAATAATAATGTTTTTCTCTTGTAACGAACTATCAGCTGATGTTAATAATAATAGTAAAGCCTGTATGTCGGTTCTTGAAAAAAAACCTCAGTTTTGATGCCGATGTACAACGGTTGCAAAGCGTATGTAAGAGAAATCGGTATTCTCCAATAATGTGTTTGCCAAATTGGACTGACATCGACCTAGAGGGTGGGACGAAGGACTAGATGTAAGCTAGATGTTCGTACGATGTTTTTTTTTCAAGAATAGACATCAAGAATAGACGTATCTAAGCGATTTAGCGTTTCGGTACGATGTCATGTAGAAACCGAAAGGGGTGTGAATTTTCGTCCCACTCCTAACAAGTTAGCCCGCTTCCATTTTAGACTGCATCATCACTTAACATCAGGTGTGATAGCAGTCAAGGGCCAACTTGTAGTCAATAAAAAAAAAATATTCGACTGGAAGGATGAATCAGAAAATTTTGTAGAAATATTATTATTGTATTAAAATTCTTAGTTTGTTATTTCCTAACCAGATAACAATATCTCTAACATGTTATGTTCATATTTTTACATGATTTTACTTTAAACATCCATGTTCTTTAATCTTTTATTTTTTGTTATTAAATAGGTCAGTGATTTACTGATAGAGGTGTGTGTAGTATGAACAATGTATAAAAAGAAAAGCTTTATTTATTTCGGCTTTGTTTCATAAAAGTTCTAGAGCAGTTCGGAGACCTATTCTATATTTTTGAAGACTTGGCGACCAATCATTGATATCCTCTGGTAAGTTACTAAGTAATAGCATTATAAATTACAAGTTTCCCACTTCGTCAGCTTGCAATTAAGTGTTTAAAAGAATTTATTTTCTTTAGACATTAGAAGTTAGCTTTCGACTGCAATAACATTTTATGGTAAGTGATGATGCAATCTAAGATAGAAGCGGGTTAATTTGTTACGAGTAGGATGAAATCCACACCTTTTTGGCTTTTGACACGAATTTGTACCAGAACGCAAAATCGTTTGGCGGTACATCTTAGGGTGGTAACACCTACCGACAAACCTAGCACCAGCAGCCAAATCAAAAAGTAAAATAAAAAAAAATATTTATATATAATTGTTTGTTATATGGTTTTAGGTCTCCTAAATATACCTATCTACCTACTAGATACACCAAAAATTTTTCATTAAAATCGCTCCAGCCGTTTAGTCTTGAAGAAGAAACAAACATACAACACTTTCGGTTTTATAATAATAGTATGATACTCCTATAATATATATTAATGGCCCACTATAGGGCCAGGCCTCCCTCCCAGTAGGAGAGGGGACTCCTATATCATTGGACTCTAATTATTATTCTACGTCAGAACATACCGTTTATTTAAAACTGAAATAATTTAGAAACTAAATTTTTTATGTAATAAATCGACAAAAAGTAGCCTATGTCCATTTTCAGGCTAAATCTGTATCTATCTCTGACAGACAGACAGCGTTACTTTCGCATTTACGTACTATCTAATATATAAAATTTCCCTGTCACAATGTTAGTTACCGTACCGATTTACCGATTTTTACCAAATGTTGTATGCGTATTCAGCAGGTCCGAGAATCGGCTACTATCTAATTTTCATTTAATTTTTTTTAATGCATAACAACGTTTGCCGGGTCAGCTAGTATTAGTACATATTGTACTTACAACATCGTTAAAGTGGTGGCCCATATAAACTAAGTCTGTAGCAGTCATCTTGGCTTCGTGTCGATTGACGTCAAGAAGCCAAAGGGCTATTCGTGTATTCGCCTATTAATAAGAACGAACTTTACTCGAATAAGTACGAAGAGTACAAACTTCGAATCTAAAACGGAATGCTAAACAGCGTTATTTATGACGCGTCCGCATTGCATTTCGGTGATAGAAGTCAAATAAGTTGCTTGTAATCGGAAATCGTTAGTAGGGGACGAAGATTTTTTGACTAATAAATATATGAGTTTTTGACGGCCTGCGTAGCGCAGTGGGTTTTTAAAACACTTCGGGACGACGAAAATCTTAGTCGCCACTGCCGGGAATCGAACCCAGGACCTTCGTCTTTTAAATCACTGCGTATACCACTGCGCATTGAAGGCCGTCAATATAACCTGGAAGAAAAACATGATAGCGGGCTAACTTGGTAAAGGTGCAGGTTTACTCTACCTATTGTCCTTCCTTCCGGTAGGAAAGGCAAAGCGACGCGTTTGCTTGGTGGGTCGACTTTTCTTCCGTAGAATGCATAAACAAACCAGACTTAAGTTATTAAGCACACTTAAATAAAAAACAAATTCTAAATTAACCTAACTAGAAAAATAACAGGTAGAGCAGCTGAAATAACCCCCTAGAATGATCATAGGTAAAGATGGCTCTAGCTTAGGGAGATTTAAAATATTATTATTCTAAAGAAATTAGAGTTTATTTGAGTTTATTCCCTCGGTTGACGCAGAGGCGAAGCGAAGCGTCGTATACCTACCTACGAGTATGTAGTGTAGGTACCTATTCAGCAGTCATAGAAGTTGAATTTGCAGTTCTTTGTTACACAATCACGGCTGTACAGATTTGGATGAAATTAGACACATAGATAGGTAATGTTATCGTTCAGCACTTTGGGTAATGTTTATTCCAGTATTTGCACATTAATGGGATCAATGCACATGGAACCGCTAGGTACACACATAAAAATAGGTTATAGTTTTATATCACATGTACACAATATCTAACACTAATTGCTCTTAAAAGGTCAATTAGTTGATGCACGGTCGCTTGTGAATTAAATCAACGTGCTCTTGAGTCGGAGACTGTCTGAAAATATCATCTGCGATATTATATTGTTCAAGGTCATTTTATATCATTTATTGGGTTACTAGAACAGACTATATGGTGTTATAGATGTGGAGTTTAGACCCACACAGACGCTCAGGGAGACTTCGGCCGTGGCTAGTTACCACCCTACTGACAAAGACGTACCGTCAAGCGATGTAGCGTTACGGGACGATGTCGTGTAGAAACCAAAAGGGCTTTAGATTTCGACCTAGTCCTAACAAACTAGCCCGCTTCCATCTTAGATTGCATCATCACTTACCATCAGGTGTGATTGCAGTCAAGCGCAAAACGTTCTAAATAATAAAAAAAAAATAAGTATCATGGCTTATTTTCGTTAATTTTAAATATAATAGTTAAGTATACCTACTTCCGCAAACAAATATCCGTCTTCAAGATTCCATCGGAATTAATTATAATAGCATAATTAGGCAACTCCCGCCAAAACGAGCCGCGAGCCAATCCCGGCGACACCACCAATCAGAACCATTCGCGCCTTACGCTCGTGCGCGCGCTTTTAACAAACTACGATAAAACTTCGCGATAAACTGTAACGGAATTACGACAAAATACACTACATAAAACAATTCCAACTAACCACCCGGCCATATTACACGCTAGACGCGAGCGAGTGCGAAATAAAAAAAAAATATTAAATGGAATAATAAATAAAAAAGAAACAAACGCTCACGATTCGAGAGGCGCAAATAAAAGCAATTCCTCTTTGGCTGAATATGTTCAACCAAGGTTACGAATCTTGGCTTTGCAAATTAAGTTAAAAAAAAATAATAGACTGCTTTGTGGTATTAATACGAAGATATTGTTGTTAAGTATTGTATGTTGAAAGTGATAGTTGTGTGACTTGTGTGCTAGATACGTGAATGTAACCGATATTTGGAGTCTGCGATACAAGCTTCGAATTTATAAGAAAAGTAAGTCCCAACTATTACTTATTTATTTATGAGAACTAACATTGTATGTATACAAATGATAATCAAAACTTAACAAATTAAATTATACATAATATGTTAACATAATTGTCGCAATATTCGTAAAGTTTTTATCTTTAAAAACTACGAAAGGAAAAATATTATATCAATTAGAAAATGAAAATAAATAACAAAAATTAAAGTGATTGTAATATTGCGTAAGTGAAATAAATTAAAATATTAAATATTCCTTGTTGACACGTATTTAATCAAAAATGTAGACTTTTAAATAAAATAGTGGTTAAAGATACAATGAAAATAGTACAGCTACATTACTTCTAGTGCTTCAGAAAACAATTTTGTATTGAGAAAAAAGATATGAACAATAGATTATTTATAAATAAGAGCAATGTTATAATAGAATAACATGTAAAATAACATGTCACTCGATGTACAGTCGATGATAAAATAAGATTATGCATTTGTGATTATTACAATTTTTGTAGTAGATACTTAGTTCGTTTCTATAAGTTATTAATAACAAAATTTACTTAGTTCTGTAAAATTATTTTTAGTTCACTTCCGCCTAAACGGATAGTTTTTGTTTGAAGTGAACAACAATAATTCAACGGCTAAGCATTGAACCTATATATGAGTTTGGCTTCTTAAACGTAAAGCTATGGATCAAATTCACCAATATTATATTTATTTATTTATTTAAAAGAACGCTAACAATATAAATATTTAACATTGTTATTAAATAATAGGTAGATTACAACTTCTGATATTTATATCAATATTTACGTATCTACTATTGTTAAAGATTGTGTTAAGATTGGATACGACAGTCTAACGGGCAGGGTTTGAACCTTGACCTTTAGGTGTTGAGTCAGGCCCCTTAACCGTAGAGCTATTGGGACAAAATGTTTGAATTATTTATTTGATGCTTTAAAAACATGACAAAGGTATTTTATTCAAAAATATTTTCCGAGTTTTATCACGATTGCCTCGACTGGTGGACAGACGGGCTGGCTTAAATTTTGCGCAAAGGATTCGTCTAACTGTCCAACGCGGAAATGCAGCCTCCTTGTCAACATTCCATGTTGGCATGATAATGAAATGAAATGAATAAAATGAAAACTAAGAAAATGAAGCTTAAGTTTCAACTTAAGTTTACAGTCCAGTGAGCCTATTGTGGGGTCACACCAATTCTTTCTCATTAGTCTGTAAGCCAAATATGGGCTACATATTAAACTATTTAATCTTGTGAGGTGGTCAGTCAACTTTGTATGGGATTATGTAAGGGTTTACTATGTAGTTTCTTATGCATTTGGCGTCTGGGTTTGATCCAAAGGCGTAGCGAGGTACGGACAAGGGGGACAGCTGCCCCCTCCTAGAATAGTGCTTGGTTACTGATAATGCTCAGGAACTCTATAGCACGCGATAAGAGCAAGGGATGTGGGATCAGATTGCAGGCCATTGTACCGCCGTACGCGCATCATTCGCAATACTCGCATAATCGCATTCTTACCCTAAAATAAAATCCTAGTTATTTGACCATACACTTATCTGAGCATCCTAATGCAGATTTTGTGCAATAAATAACAAAAAGCGTAGCGTCCCGGTACGATATCGTGCAGTAACCAAAAGCGTCCGTGTCATTTTTAACCGACGAAAAAAACGGAGGAGGTTCTCAATTCGACACGTATATTTTTTTTTATGTATGACCACGCATAACTTTTTACAGAGTTGTCCGATTTTGATAATTATTTTTTTATTAGAAAGGGCATACTTCCAAGGTGGTCCCATTGTCATCATTTTAGGATCGGATGATCCTGGGGATATTGAAGGAACTCTTCAAATGTTGGAGGCACGCTTACAGCGATTTCGGTTTTTTCTTGATAGCTTTTTGGCTACTAGTGCCGTATAATATACTATGACAGTATAGTACGAGTACGTTACGTGGCGATAAATCACTAAAAAGTAAGAAATAAAAATTTTTAACAAAAAATAGAACCGACTCAAAACGCACTAAAAAGTAAAAAATAACCATTTCTAGGAGTCGGTGCCAGCCAAGGTTTCTACTTTAAGGACGTTACCTAGAACCCACAAACTGCTTTACTACGTAAAATAAATGCACCTTGAACTTAGCTGGCACCGACTTCATAGATATGCAAGTAAATTAAAGCAACTAATTGCCACAGTTATTTTTTACTTTTTAGTGCGTTTTGAGTCGGTTCTATTTTTTGTTAAAAATTTTTGTGTTGACATTTGTCAAATTGTCATGCTACTCATAACAAGCCCGCTTCAAGAATTGCATCATCAGGTGTGATTGCAGTCAAGGGCTAACTTGTTATAAAAAAAAGCATGATAGAAATATATTGGTTCAAAATAAAACATCGATCACTATAAGCACGTACACAGCACACAGTTCTGTTATAAACTTCGACCTACTCTTTCCGCTAATGAGCATGCAACGGTAAGCACCTGACCTAACAGAAAATAATAGGTAGGTAGATCACACCGGCGGCGGCGTGAAAAAACTGCTGACGTAACTATCATCTACTTTATTAAACAACGGGACAAGTGCGAGTTGAATTTTCAGTAAGATGGTTCCGTATGAGCAATTTACATGTAATTTTTAGATCACGGATTTTCCTGGGTTATGTTTTTGTTAGTCTGTAAGCAAAAAAAAATTTTTTATTTTTTCAAAGGTTTTTCATTTTTTGATTGAAAGTTTAAAGGGATAATTAGTCACAGGTCAAAATTTATTCTTGTTCTATGACAAAAGCTTAAATTAATGTACAGATAAATAATATAATATAACTAGCTGACCCGGCAAACGTTGTTTTGCATTAAAAATTTAAAAAAAAATTAGATGAAAATTAGATAGTAGCCGATTCTCAGACCTGCTGAATACGAATACAAAATTTGGTAAAAATCGGTAAAGCCGTTTCGGAGGAGTACGGTAACTAACATTGTGACAGGTAAACTTAAAAGTCCCATAACTTGAGAACGGTTAAGTTTGGGGTATGGGGTCCCATAGTCAAATCAGTCAGGAATGATGGGAACTACCACCTCTTAAAGGATTTAGGTCGACTTAACCTGTAACCCTGTATATTAGATAAAATAAAGTACGTCAGTAAACACTTATCAGCTACAGTAACCTGAAGTATATAGGTATAACATAAAACAATATAAAAATAATAAAATTAATTAAGTAATTTTAATTTATTTGTAAATAAAAATAAATATACTCTTCTTCAGACTTCATGTAGGCACCCGAAGAGTAGCAGTCTACGCTGAAACTAGCGCAAGGCGCAACACTTTGGTTAAAAACGATTATTTTTGTACACTTGTTTAAATATGACGAATGTAGTTAAACCGAGATAATTAATTTAAACCTTGGCTAACACTTGAAGCATAATTAATTTAATTACTTTTCAGAGTTAGTAACGCTCTACGTAGGTAGTGTTATGTTTTAACAATGCTTATACATACATCCGTATCATCATGCCTCATTCTCATAGGGATAGGCAGAGGCCACGTCCTTCCACTCGCCACGATCCTTGCATAATTATCTCTCACGCTTCTTCCAATTTTATTAAATCTTTCATTTAATGTCTTTCATCTAACTCGATTTGTGACGACCTCCGTGGCGGTGGATTTATAAGACGGAGATCCTGGGTTCGATTCCCGGCGGGGCAGATTGAGATTTTTCTTAATTTGTCTTGGTCTGGCTGGTGGGAGGCTTTCGCCGTGGCTAGTTACCATCCCACCGACAAAGACGTACCGCCAAGCGATTTGGCGTTCCGGTACGATGTCGTGTAGAAACCGATAGGGGTCTGGATTTCATCCTACTCCTAACAGGTTAGCCCGTTTCCATCTTGGATTGCTACATCACTTTACATCAGGTGTGATAGCAGTCAAGGGCCAACAATTTAAGGTACTTTTGTCCTAGTCTTTCATCAAAATGTCCTTCAACCAAAATCGATGCTGATTGCATGATACCTACTAGTCATATTAAAAAAAAGAATTATTACTTAATAATAAATATAGAAAAAAGGAAGAAGTACACATCTATGTTTTTTTTTCAAATAGTTTTTTGGCTTTGGCTACTTACCATCCTACCGACAAAGATGTACCGTCACGTGATTTTCCGTTCCGGTATGATGTCGTTTAGAAACAGAAAGGGATGTGGACTTCATCCTACTGCTAACAAGTTAGCCCGCTTCCATCCTCATCATCATTAGGTGCCTTCTTCAAAATGAAGTTGGGCAGTCAGGTGGAGAAAATTGCACTCCGGCGAAACAGTTTAAAGCTAAGTGTAGCTAAGCTTGGTCCATTCTTTTACATCATCAAGCCACTTTCACTGTCTCCCAGGAGTGCGTTTTGCGGGTATCTTGCCTTCTAGAATCAACCTTAAAAATTCATAGAGGGATCCTCGTTGTAGATGCCCGAAAAACGCAACTTTTCTTTTCATTATAGCTGTCATAAGCTGGCGTTTGCACTTGGCTCGTTCGAGAACTTCCGCATTTGAGACGAAGTCCCTCCATGAAATTTTGAGCATTTTTCTTCGGCTCAAATGCTTGGAGCCGACAACAACACTCCTTCTTTAGGACCCATGTTTCACAGCCATATAAATGAGCAAACGTAATAAGTAAGAGCAATTGGACCAAACGTAACACTTAAGCAGACGATATCTTGTACCAAATGCGATCTTGGGGTCGCATAATACTTTCGACATTTTGTAAAAGGCAGTCTTGCTTTGTCCAATTCTGCATTTTACTTCCTCCTGATGGTCCAGATCTGATGTGAAATGTCGACCTACGTATTTAAATTTATTTACAGCAGCGACCTCCAAACCACTCAGATATATTTTGGAAAGTGGAACTTTAGTTTTTGATATCACCATTGTTTTGCTTTTACTTATATTAATGTTAAGCCCCATTGCGTCACCAGCATCAGCTTCCGTCTTATATTGCATCATCAGTTGCCATCAGGTGTGATTGCAATCAAGGGATAACTTGTAATGAATAAAAAAAAAGCTCGTTTCTATGGACATTTTTTTTTCAATGTAGATCAGATCAGAAGTAGGTAAAATTTGGTTTAAAGAGTGGATTTAAAATCAGATTTCTAGGTTTCAAAGACAGCTAGACTAGGTTGAAGAGAAATATCTTAATAGTTAACTCGTTTATTACAATAATTAATTCTGCTGTCTTTCTTATTTATTTCTTTTTAATTTTGTATTTTTATTATACTAGCATTTGCTCGCGACTCCGTCAGCGTGGAATTAGTTATTACGGCAGCCTAGTTTATCCTCATAAGGGTATTCTTTTACAAACTTTGAATGACATATTTATTAATATCCAATCAACTGTGTAAAAATACATTTTAGGCTTCTAGCTTTAAAAATGACGGTACCTACTTTAATTTAATTCCCCCTTTTAACCCCTTACAACTCTTTTGGAACGAAGTTCCTTACCGCGCGTTGTGAAAGGGGGCTAGACGGAAAAAATTCGTACGAAAAGTTGTCACGACACTTTTTGATCAAAGGATCTTGCCGCCGCCTTTGATGTGTGTGCGCGTGAGCGGCGGGGGGCGCCCGCGCTGTATGCTGTCTCGCGCTCTCGTGGCGCCCTCTGGTGTTTCGGTGTACAACAACAAACGCGTGTGTGGTACGCGTTTAAGTTTATATAATATAATATTTGTTAATAATAAAAAAAATTATTACTTAAAAAAAATAAAATTTTATTACAATTCCTTCACTTTTTTCGAACAATTACACACACCTCACAATTAATCGAAAGGAACTTCGTTCCATCCGGGTGTCCCTTGACACCTCTCAACTTTTTTTTTTCGCAATTCAAAGGAGCCTATGTCCTTTTTCAGGCTCTAGACTCTCTGTGTACCAAATTGCATTTAAATCGGTTCAGTAGTTTTAGCGAGACAGTTACTTTCGCATTTATAACATTAGTTAGGATAGATGTAATATTTTAGCATAAGCTGTTAAGCTATGGAATCGCAGCTCGACAGCTCGGTCGGCGAGGCAGTAATGTCACGGTTGGCATATCGCGTGCGGAAGCGTCACACTGCGAGTTCCTATAAACATCATCGATATCGCGTCCCGTTATACGCACGCGATGCATTGTTTTTAGCCGTCACCACATACACACGAAATAATCCAAGTATCTGTTTTATATTATATATAGTTTAGTATTACACTACTATTTTTGACGACCTCCGTGGCGCAGTGGTATGCGCGGTGGATTTATAAGACGGAGGTCCTGGGTTCGATTCCCGGCGGGGCAGATTGAGATTTTTCTTAATTTGTCTTGGTCTGACTGGTGGGAGGCTAGTTACCACCCTACCGACAAAGACGTATCGCCAAGCGATTTAGCGTTCCGGTACGATGTCGTGTACAAACCGAAAGGGGTATGGATTTTCGTCCCACTCCTAACAAGTTAGCCCGCTTCCATCTTAGACTGCATCAACACTTAACATCAGGTGTGATAGCAGTCAAGGGCCAAGTTGTAGTCGATAAAAAAAAATATTTGTACATATATTTAAGACTTTATTCTGCTGTTAGTTCAGCGTTGAAAGAAAATTACTATACTACTAGGATTTGAGTTAACACGTGAAATAAAACGAAAGATAAAACAGTTAAAAACAACATACATAAACACAGTTATGAGTGACACATATGTCAACATTAATATTTGATAGGCTAGTGAACCCATAACTTAAGGCAAGTCGAGCAGCAAGTGGCGAGTGTGACAGTCGTGGTACAGCTATACAGTAAATTGTTGTAGACTAGCGGATGCCAGCGACTTCGTCCGCCTAGAATTAAAATATATAAGATCACGAAAATATAAATAGCCTAATTTAATATAAGGAGATAACTAAATTAGTCCTATTAATTAGCAATATTAATAATTATAATATATTAGCTCTCAAAAATGAATAATATTTCACTTTTTTTCCATCTTTTTTGTTTCTTCACTCCTGTTGGTTGCAGCGTGATGTTATACAGCCTAAATCCTTTTTCGATAAATAGATTATCGCACACAAAAATATTTTTTTAATTAGAACCAGTCATTCCTGATCCTGAGATTAGCACGTTTAAACAAACTCTTCAGCTTGATAATATTAAGTATAGATAAAGCATGTATGTGTACCCGGCTTTACAAATGCGCTGCTACATGCTATAGCGTGAATGCTCTACACGTAATTAGTATTAATACTTGTGTGTAGTACCTATACGAATAGTCATATTTTCTTTATTCATTACAAGTTTGCCCTTGACTGCTGTCGCACCTGATGGTAAGTGATAATGTAAGCGGGATAATGTGTTAGGTGTAGGAAAAAAAGTAAAGAAAGTAATAAATAAAATTAAAAAAAAATAAAAATAAATAAATAGAGAATAAAAAAGAAAAACCAATATTTATAAAAACATAATAAATAAAAGGAAAAAAAGGGAAAATAGAAAAAAAAATGACACTTAGATAAGCAGATATGTATTACAATGTAATTATATGTAAGTCTATATATGTATGTATTTATGTATATAGTGGTACGTCAGAGTAGAAAGATGTCGTACAATAAATAACGACAGAATTAAGTTTTCTATATATAAAAAAAAGGAGTAGGATGAAATCCACACCCCTTTGGTTTCTACACGACGTCGGGAATCCAACCCAGGACCTCCGTCTTATAATTCCACCACCACCTATTGTATACCACGAGGCCGTTAAAAAGTAAGTTTAAATCTTAGGGTTTTAAATTTTGCATTATCGACTACAAGTTGGCCTTTGACTGCTATCACACCTGATGTTAAGTGATGATGCAATCTAAGAAGGAAGCGGGCTAACTTGTTAGGAGTGGGACGAAAATCCACACCCCTCTCGGTTTCTACACGACATCGTACCGGAACGCTAAATCGCTTGGCGGTACGTCTTTGTAGTAGGGTGGTAACTAGCCACGGCGTAAGCCTCCCACCAACCAGACCAAGACAAATTAAGAAAAATCTCAATCTGCCCCGTCGGGAATTGAACCCAGGACCTCCGTCTTATAAATCCACCGCGCATACCACTGCGCCACGGAGGTCGTCAAAAAAACTTAAAGGTCAATATGATGACTAAGTCAATAACATCTTGGAACATAAATATTGTAGGTACCTATAAGTTTAATGAGACGAGAAAATTTAGAATCTTACAAAAATTAGGTAGTCAAAGACGTAAAATGACTATCTGTGTCTTTTTTATTTTGCTGTTGTATTAATTACAAATAATTTGAAACTAAACTTTGAGACCATACGAATGCATAGATATTCTAGGTTTTGTTTTGGCTGTAGACCAATTAAAAAAAATCTCAATCGACCCAGTCGGGAATTAAACTCAAAAGCGGACTATCTTTTTGCCAGAGGAGTATGAAATCTACTCACCTTTCTATACCTACACGACGTCGTACCGGAACGCTAATTCGAATGGCGGTAGCCTACTGCTACTAGCCACGGCTAGTGCTTCCCACTAGGGCCTCCGTCTTATTTATCCACGGCCCATACCTCTGCGATACGGTGGCCGTTAAAAGCCCTCCGACTTAGGCTGTGGCACCTTCACGACTTGCCAAACCATAGTTAAACCCACTGCACACTCTTTGTTATTGCTTCGATCACGAGGTCCTGGGTTCGAGTCCTGGGTCGGGTACATTCCAAGCTCTGAGTCGGGAAGTTGGTGGATTTACACCTCCGTGCCTCGGAGAGCACGTTAAACCGTCGGTCCCGGTCCCTATCATCCACTTCTGATAGTGATCGTTAGTGTATGAAACATTTTACCCTAAGCCCACAAACCCGCATTGGAGCATTGTGGTGGGTCTTCCTTCCATATCCCTTCTCCTAAATGGAAGGAGGCTTGGCCCTGTAGTGGACCGTTAATAGGGTGATAATGATGATGATGATGACACTCTTTATTACCTTCTTTTCAAAGGTTTTGAATAACATACTCGTAGTTTAATTTAGGGCTTACGGATAACTTTATTTCGTTTCTTCCTCCTATAATTACAGTAACATTGTGATATACATTGTTATATTTGCTCTAAATATAACAAAATATTTGTTCCAGAGTTGTTAAGGAAACAATAATTGGAAATAACCAAAAGAATAGAAGATAGATAAATGGATGTTTTTCAGTAACTGTGTGTTTATACATATTATAAGTATGTACGTATATACATATATATTCGTAAGTTATCTTGGTACCTATAACACAGCTACTTACCTACGTTTACTTTAGCGATGTGTGTAATTGTCCTATAATATTTATTTATTTTATTTAATAGCTTGGTTATTGAAAAATTCAAAGTTGGCATTTTTATACAGGAAATGTAGTCTACAATTTATAAGCGGTACGAAGTCCATTGGGTCAGTTGACTAGTTAAAAAAAATGATGATTTTTGCACGTGTTCTTAAATGTGATAGAATTTTTATTACTTTTTAAAATTATTTTATAATAAGTAGATAGATAGGCTACGAGTATTTCTATATAATCGTATAGAAAATTGAATAATGTAAAAATTCAAAAATTTGCATAATAACTACCCATTACATGTTCAACTCTTCCATGCCTATTACTAATACAATAGATTAGAAAATAATTATTCCAATATATAATAAAATATTCTGAATATTTAATTAAGCGAAATACCTAATCGAATTGATATATTAGGTGAACCAATGGGAACAATTTACTTTTGTCCATTCAATATACCTATTAAAAAATAATTTTAAACTAAACTTTTAGACTTTATAATGGTAATTTCGTTTTTGTGCCTTTTGTTGTGGGGCTTTGGGGCCATAGGAAGGTAGGTATTTCAGAAAGAGTTATCGAGTCTACGGGTGACCAAAGAGCTGGCAACTACATTGGCCAACGAATTATTTTGGCCAAAGAGGAATTGCTGCCAGTATCTTAGACACTATGCCTCGTGGCTGTGGAGTCGAGGACTTAGAATTAATTTAATTTAGTAATTAGCAGTATACATTACACATAAATAAAATTGAAGTGTCTGTTAAATGGATTTGGTTTTTGCGTTAAATCAAATTATTTTAATCCTCAATAATACTATCAACGAGTATTTACTATTTTCGCAATTGCCGATCCTCAATCCATGTATAGCAGTAGTAAATGCAAATTACAGTAAAATTCGTTTCGTTTCGTTTCGTGTCTGTTTGTAATGTCAAATTGACACCTTTTTAATAAATTCATATGGAAGTTCATACTTTCATAAAAAAAATTCAAAAATATTTTTGATTTGAAATTACTAGTTGGATTATAAAAATTCTTTTTCTATATGACAGCCAGACTCATGAGGAGAGACATAGGCTCTAGAATTTCTATCCTGCTATTCGTACGGGAACGGGAATCAGGAAGTGAAACCGCTGGCGTCCGAGAGCTATGTAATAAATTATTTATTTTTCATAGTAGGTACCTATAATTTAATCATTAAAATAATTTTATTTCTCAGAACAATGGGATCCTGGCGACGCTGGGCTGTTGTCACCCTGGGACTAGTCTGTTCGGTGAGCTGTCATGACACCACAGTACCTCCTGCGCCTATAGTTTACGAGTAAGTTTTTGAGAACTTTAATTAGTTTCTAGATCATGGTTTGATACCACTAACTTTCTCCTTTTTTTCTCGTGTTTGTTTTATTTTCTTGTGTGTGTGTGCGCGTGTGTGCGTGCGTGCGTGAATCCTGAGTTGGTGGTGGAATTATCCCGAGTTTTTCTTTCTTCTAAGAAATGTTCAGTAAAATTGTAAGCCGAGAAGTTGATGGTGTGATACCTTTGGAGAGGATGTTGAACCATTAGCCCCATTTTTTCTTGGTTCGATTTCCGAGTTTCGGTAGGAGGCTTTGGTCGTGGCTATTTACTACCCAGTCGGCAAAGACTGCCAAGCGATTTAGCGTTTTAATAACACCAGGTATAGTTAAGCGATGACACTATCTAAGAAACAAACAAGATTTACTTTCTACATAATAATGTAAAATATTATTAAAGATTTAGAATAATCATTATTACCAGTTTATTAACGGCCCCCTACAGGGCCAGGCCTCCCTCCTTATTCGAGAGTGGAAATGGAGCGTAGACCCACAACGCTGCTCAAATGCGGATTGGCGGGCTGAGGGACAACATTTGATAGTAACCGTTAATAAATGTAACATTATCCAATTTATTAACGATTACTATCAGATGTTGATTATAGTGACCGCGACGGCTTAACGTGCTCTCCCACCAACTTCCCGACTCCAGGCTTGGAATGTATTGAAAATTTCATAGAAAAATGAAAAACTCAGAATTATTCCGTGCTCGATACACGATTTGAACCCAAGACCTCGTGATCGAAGCCACATAAGCTAACCACTAGACCAAGGTGGCAGTCAAGTTAAGAATAATGATAATGTATAATTAAAACGACCAGTCGTTCGGTGGGTCGCGGTTTCTAATAACATGCAAAACGGGTTTTCCATTCGGGGTTACTAGGTCTTTAACATCCTCAATAACATTCTGTAGTATACGAAAACAAGTCAGATTTGCATTCATTATTAAATGTTCTTGTTGTTGTATGCTCTGTGCCTTATAAGACGGAGGACCCGGGTTCGATTCCCGGCAGGACGGATTGAGATTTTCTGTATTAGTCCAGGTCTGGCCGGTGGGAGGCTTCTGCTGTGGATAGTTACCACCTTATCGACAAAGACGTACCGCTAAGCGATATAGCGTTCCGCTACGATGTTGTGTAGTAGCCGAAGGGGTGTGGACATTAGCCTACTTCTAATAAGTTAGCTCGCTTCCGTCTTAAATTGCATCATCACTAACCATCAAGTGTGATTGCAGTCAAGAACTAGTAGGTAATGATTAAATAAACTTTCATTACGCCTCTTTCTACCATTAAGCAGAATTACTATTTGTATCTAATGAGTATGGTTTCTGATATTTGAGGATGCAGACGTAAGGGAAAGCGTTGGACAATGTTAGGTTGTAGATCATAAAGATACAACAAAGATCGTCTGAGGAAGTAGGTATTACCACTAGCCTTATTTCTGTGTTCCGGTCTGAACAACATGGTCATCTGATTGGTCCAGCATATACTTGTATTATTAAAAAAGTATTTAGTCCAGTAAAATTAGGTCTGAAATAAAAATTTCAGGTACAATTTTGCATTTTGTACATACTGTAGTCTTAAAAACCAAAATAATTCGTAAAGGTGTTAGTAGTCGCAAAGCCCGGTCAGTGTATAAAAAAATTAAAGTACCTAAGCGAACATTAAAATCTTACAATATTGTTTTAGTTTCTTTAAGGTTTTAATTTCATTACTCGGTTTTAACAACTTAGCTTTTGTCGCAAGGGATATTTTTTTGTTAAAAACAAAATGAAATATCAATCAAAATAATATAAAGTTTATAACTTATATGGTATAAGTAAAGTCAAGAGCAAAAACTATACTACAGTACTATATAGAACTATTGGGATATAATTTGACAGCACGGAAAATATCCCAACAGTTCTTTAGAACTACGATATGGGGTACTACTGGGATACACCCATCTATCTAAACTATAAAGTTGTACCTAAAATTTGGATATTTTACTGGCCTATTCCTGCAATGCCTTCAGAAGTGTTGCTCTTTAATAGACAATGGTTTTCCATTTAACTTCAGGTGGACTACAGTTAATCAAAGAATTTTTCCAACAGGCCTTCATGGACATACAAATGCGTGCCAGACGAGGGTTGTCATCGCTCAGCGCACCCTCAGCCCGGTGCAAACTCCTCCAGTCTGATCTTCCCCAGTCTAGACCTCTGCAGAACAGTCTGCGGGAGGTTTGGCGGTCTGTGGCCCAGACCCGTTACGGCGGCCCTTAGCACGCAGACCGTTAGAATACATCCTAATTTCCTAAGGTAAGAGAAATAAATTGTATATAATTTTTTTTGGTATTTTTGTGACCTGCCAGTGGTAGATTTAGATTACGAGTTCCTGAGTCTAAGTCTAGGCTAAGAAATGAGGTTTACTTTGTCCTGTGAAATTTTAAGTAAATTTCTTATCTGATTGTGATCGTTGCAGGAGTATTGACATTTTCACCTACAACTCACATTAGAGCAGCTTTGTGCTGCTGATATGCTGATGCTCCGGCCACCGACAAATGGCAGGATAATCATTTCAAACTGACGAGATTTGTAAATGACAGAGACACGATAAATCTAGCCATGCGCTGACTAACTTGTATGGCCAACGTCAGTATCGGGCATTAAACCTTAAACATGGATGGGAACCGCTGGATGTATGGGACACAAGAGCTTGGGAGGCCATGTCCAGCCGTGGGTGTTCATCAGCTGTTAATGTTGACGATGATGAAAGATGCGCAAAATTTTAGGAACGGATCGAGACGTGCAGGCTAGTTAGGTACGCGTCATTTGTCTAATAACGGTTCAATTGTCAAGTTAAATATTGCGTGCATTAGAACAACTAATAAAAACATATATCCTGTGTTAATAAACGTTCGTGGCACACGCGATAGTTGTGGCGAATTGAAAAAGCATTAGCGAAAGTAAAATGTAATGACCAAAGACAAACCAGTAAATGGAATAAATAATAAATACCTAGAACAAGATCATCCCAATATATAGGTCATTAATAACAAAATCTTTAGCTTTTTACAAGATTTAAATACTCGTAAGCATACTTGTAGCATTCAAGGTATTCCAAGTTGTGATTAGACTAAAATCTAAATATTTAAAAATACTATATTTAGTGAACTCAGAATTGGTAAAAAACCATAAATCTCACAAGTTTTAGTAATTTTTGTCCGGACCCTTTTCAAAACATCCATAATGACTCGAGAGCATAATTACGCTGTTCCCGCCATCTTGGCTTGTTTATTTTTGACAGTATATGTCATTGCCAAAATAGTCAATCACGTACTGACATTGACGTTTCGTATTACTTAGAGTAAATAACGCAAATTTGGTTAGAAAGATTCCTTATTCTATATATACTGGTCCATTATTTGAATGGACCAGATATATAGGATATTTCTGAGTAATTTTTAAAAAATACGGGTATGGTCTAGCGATCACGAGGCCCTGGGTCATTTCTATTCAACCTCGCCTCGTATACCTCTTTTTTCAATCTTCTTTCATCCGTCGTCTCTACATGCATAAACTATCTAACCATTCCTTTCTTAATTTTACTTACTATATCTTCTTTTACGTTAATCCGTTCTATTATTATAATACTATTGTTAACTTGTCTTGTCACTCGGGGTAAATTATGCTTATCTCTGCGGTGCAGCAACATTGCTGTGTTCTAGTTCCCTCAGATTGATGGACACAGGACGGTACTTTGTAGGACGTGTTCCAATGTGTTGCTCTGTTTAAGCTGATGGATTTCTACTTCCGTCGTGAGGTGATCCATTTAGTCAATGTACACATGAAAAAAACCATTTTTCATATTGACGAATGAAATACAGAGTACGACTGTTAGGATGTTTTTTTATGGGATTGGTCTTTGTTTTATTGCTGTCAAATGTGCCAGTTTTAAAGTAATTGAAATTATTGATAAGTCGAATTGTATCACAATTTTATGGTATTATTGCTAGCTACTCGGTCTGTGTTATAGATAAATGTTCGATATCATCTGATAGCTTTATGCTTGGTAATAAAATAATTTATTATTATAATATATTCCAATATCTTTTTTTTCCTTTGATCTAGAGCGGATATAATTAATTCTATAATATCGATTAAATCGAAGTGTATGCAGTAAGATTAACTCTAGTAGTTTGTAAACTAATATTTTTAATTTCGTGCCACAACAATGCAAGCTACACGGAAATTGTCTATTAAACATCCAAACATAATGTTTATAATAACAGTGGCACGGGTAATTTGTGTTGTTGTAGATGATAGTACAATCACAGGGAAGCGTAATATTTATGTTGATAATGATTTTAACAAACCCGCAGTCATGTTATCTCATTGTGTTTGAATACAATAAGCTACCCATTTGGTGTTCATTAGCTGCGGCTAGTACTAGTTCATTGTTGTTAGCAAGTGTAAGAACATAAATCTAATCTCTTTTGACCTGGAATTTAAACAAATTATTGAATCACAAATAAAATAAGCGGGAATCTCAGTAGCAGGGCAATGCTTTCGCCTAACAGCTTTTGATAATTTTTTTTTTTATATTCATTACAGTCGCCCTTGACTATAATCACACCTGATAGCAAGTGATGATGCAATCTAAGATGGAAACGGGCGACCTTGTTAGAGCAGGATGAAATCTAAACCCCTTTGGTTTCTACACAACATCGTACTGGAATGCTAAAACGCTTGGCCGCAATATATTTTTGAATCTTCTTGTAGGTGATGCTATAAAGAAGTGAAAGTAATTTTGAAAGTAAGATTTTTGTCCGTCCAGGAAATCGTCGGGTTTGCCGAGATTCGTCAAAAACACGAAATATGAATCAACATGTTGTTAATATTTAATCTAAAGAACCCATGATATTTTTTTTTAAATCTACTTCTTAACTCGATAAATACTTTGCTTGCTTTAATTTTTTAATCTTTTGGCGTAGTTTTCGTGTTATTTTTCGCTTAGTTGTTGGGTCAAGGGTCGAATACAGAAGGCGGTAATTCTTGAGACGGCGCGTATTGGATTTTTTTAATAACATTTTTATAAATAGTGTCGATAGCTTTAAAAAAGAAATTGTAAATAAATAAATGACAGAAAAAATCAAGTATGATTCTACTGCTTCTCTAAACACTTTGACTTTCATTTAAGTTTGCTTATCGATAACCTGGTAACATAAATTACAACGTTGCTTGTTTTAACTGTAACGCGTGCCATTAAAATCAGTTTTACTAGTCGCTAATCATCACGCTTATCTATTACGACCCGTTTGACCTACTGTCTGGATCATAAAACAACATGATGTCTCCATTAAAACTACTTGTTTAACATAGCGTACATTATTCATAATGTGACTAGCTTTTAACTGTTATAATACTATCATTTTTGTATGTTTCTACATTTGTCTTTGTGACAACTTAGGAACATATGCAATTATTTATCTGTTACTTTCTAAATCATTAATATGTTATAAAAAAACCAAATGTTTAGAAATAATTAACTGAAAAGCGAAAAACAAGGATCACTATCTCCAAATAAAATTCTAAATACTTTATGGTGGTGGATAAGATGAAAAAAAGTTTAGTAGAACTTATACATTTTGACTAGAATATGATGTCCAATTGAGGTGAAGAAGGAGGCAATTTTCTCAAATTTAATTGAACCAGGATACAGGATCTCAGAATAGATCTATTAATATTATAGATGTTGAGCTCTTGGAAAATTCTATACTTATCTCTGACATTTTGCGGTTATTTTAAATGGGATTCCGCGATGATATTACTTGTCTTTTCTGTTCCATTTTGTTTAACATATCACGATTATTTGTGCTCTTCTTGAACTGTTTTAACCGCAACTTACATCTGTACGGGTATTAGTATCCGGTTAGCCTCTTATTGGAATTTAAACTCTACTTAGTTGAGCTATTTTTGTCGGTTCTTCTTGGTAGAATGTCACTTCCGAACCAGTAGTAGTCACTGCATACTATATTTGACTTTTCAACGGTGTTGTGAATTAAATATTCGCGAGATAAACCAATTTGAATGTATATATTTTTATAGGTTCCTTTCTTTTCTTTTCCACGATTTAATAGATTAGATAGAAAACTACAATCTCAAAATGACATTCTCGTATTATTATTGTCTGTTTATAATTTTAATTAATCAGCTTTTTACTAAATGCATATTCATAATTATTAAAGTATACATGTTACTTAGGTATATAAAAAAATCATTTAATAATGAATGGACTAAATGAATGGAATAAATTTTTGTCTGTCTTTTTGTTTCGGCTTATCTCTGAAACTAGCTGTATCGTGATATTCCCTCGGAAAGGGGAACTACGCGAACGAAACCGCGAGCGTCCGCTAGTCCCTAATATACCTATAGCTTCTATTACACCTGGTTGTCACGATGCAGCCAAATTAAGAGGCATTTCTCTAGCAGATCCTTTGCATTTCGTAATATTAAAACTTTGAATTAATAAAACCCCTCAGCATAGTAACAATATTGTATCACAACTCATTCAATGCTATTTGTATCGCAATAAAGCACGTGAGAATTTGAGATTTTTATTAAAATTGCAAATCAGTATGAGGCGTTATTATGAAAAACCTTGAACGAACGAAGGCAGTAGATCGTTGCGATGTGTTGCGGAGCCGGTGTGATTGTATTAATTATAACAATGATTTGCACCTATCCTCTTTGCTCGCGACTCTATATAGAACACATACACCACGTATGTGATCTATGATGATGATGATAGTGATGATTATGCTGTTAATAATTATTATAAAAATAGTGAAACATTTTATGAGAGAACTCAATAAGACAATAAGTAATTCAAATGTCCTAAATATCTAAAGGACATTGCCACAATTTGCTCCAGGCTGTCCAAACGTATGCTCATATTTAACTATTTTATTTAAATACACAATTAATTTTAAACAATTACCCATGTTTCATAGCAATCACTTATATATGTATATAAATATAAGAATTTCAATCGATTTTTTGTGTTCTGAATCGCGTGACCGTCGTCGTAGTATGAAATGTCAACTTTTATCAGCGACTGCTTAGCTACAAGTAACTTTATTACTATTTAAATAGAAGATCTGTACTATTTAATGACATATATATCATCTCTGGGCATCTCTGGGGCAGACTTCCATACATTTTTTACCTATGTCCTTTGCGGAACCGCGATTCAGCGGTGAGGATGCTCTGGCCGCAATTGCCAAAGAGGCATCCGTCGGTTACGCTATTTTTGATACTTTTAATACTTTTAGAATTTATCTTTCACTGTGTTCGCAAACTATGTGATTTTACTGATACCAAATGACATATAGTACTTATCATAAGTAAACAGGGAAATGATATGATAAGAGAACTAGGGAGATAAAATTCGATTATCTGAAGATAGAGACGAGATTCAGAGCTATTTATATAATTTAAGAGATTCTGGAAAATGGAAACATACTGTTACGTGATTTGGAACACGAAAACATCACATTTTTCCCAAAATTCCCACGGGAACGCCAGCCACGTGGGTGGAACCGCGGGCGTCCTCTTTCTTATATTAGGGGCTAAAGTATGAAATTGCCGATTTGTATTGAAAAATAAAAATTAGTTTTTTTTAATTTAACATATTTATTTAATCAAAATAATTACCATTATTATCTATCTATACATTGCTGCCATCTAATAGGAAGCTCATTTATACCTTTGCGATAGAACTCTGGTGATCTAGATTCGATAAACTGTGTGAAAGCATTTTGCACTGCCTCCTGAGAAGAAAACTTTTTATCACGTAGAAAATTCATGTCCAAATCACGAAAAAAATGGTAGTCCGTTGGAGCAAGGTCTGGCGAATATGGAGGGTGACGAATGGTTTTTAATTGCAGTTCCTGTAGAGTTAAAACGGTTTCTCGTGCTGTATGAGGTCTCGCGTTATCATGGAGCAATAATGGTGAAGATGGATTCATAAGTCGGGGCTGTTTCACTGACTGATCTGCAGAAAGAACCGTGTGTTGAAACTTGCGTTGCCTTTTTGAATCAATACAGAAATGAATATATATGAATATATACATAAAATATATATATATATATATATATATATATATATATATATATATATATATATATATATATATATATATTTTATGTAAGACCACGCATAACTTTTTACAGAGTTGTCCGATTTTGATAATTCTTTTTTTATTAGAAAGGCCAAACATACTTCCAAGGTGGTCCCATTGTCATCATGCTAGGATCTAATGATGATATCCTGGGGAAATTGAAGGAACTCTTCAAATTTTTTGAAGCACGCTTACAGCGATTTCGGTTTTTGTCTCGAATTCGGTAGCTTTTTGGCTACTAGTGCCGTATAATATACTATGACAGTATAGTACGAGTACGATACATGGCGATAAATCACTAAAAAGTAAGAAATAAAAATTTTTAAATAAAAATAGAACCGACTAACAACGCACTAAAAATAAATGTGTCATTTACTTTCTTTAATTTACTTAAGCATATCTAGGAGTCGGTGCCAGCTAAGGTTTCTACTTTAAGAACGTTACCTAGAACCCACAAACTGCTTTACTACGTAAAATAAAGGTTCTTTAAACTTGGCTGGCATAGATATGCTTAAGTAAATTAAAGCAACTAAATGACAGATATTTTTTACTTTTTAGTGCGTTTTGAGTCGGTTCTATTTTTGATGAATTTTTTTTATTACTTTGTAGTTTGCCTCGGATCGGCTTCCACCATCTCTTTCAAATCATTGTTATTCACCTGTGTGGGCGGCGGTCTTCCACGAAAGGAACCAGGCGGTCTTCCACGTGGTTCGTTCTTCAAATCGAAGTTTTTCCATCACGAAAGCGTTTAAACCAAAATCGCACAGTGCGTTTATTAGCAGTCCCCTCTCCAAGCGCAACATTAATATTGCGAGCTGTTTCTGCCACGTTAGTTCCGCGTCGGAACTCGCATTCAAGAATCACACGAATTTTCGAAGTATCCATCTTTGTTGACTAAGCTGAATAAAAAAAAAACAACTGAAAGTTGATAATAATGTTGCACAGTTTTTAAAAGAAGAACTACACAGGTACCGTATGAAAAAAGTTTCACTTTAAAATCTTAAACCATGAAGGTTCTATGTCAATTCGAAGTACCTATTACAACAAAACGGCAATTTCATTCTTTAACCCCTATTATTATTAACGCGACAGTTTGTATGAATAGATGGATGGATGTTTGTTACTCTTTCACGCAAAAACTACTGAATGGATTTTGATGAAACTTTACAATAATAGATGCAGCTCATACATCAGAATAACACATACTCGTAGGCTACTTATTCCCTGAAATTTTTACGGGAACGGGGACTGCGCGGTTAAAACCGCGAACAACTTCTAGTAATAGATATTTTAAACAAGAATAGCGCATACAAATACGTGTATATAAGATATAAATAATTTCCATATAAACCACGGGACAATAAATGTATAAATAGCAGTTTATTTTGAAACCGCTCACAGATAATTTTATTTATCGTTTTCGAAGAGGTCAATGAATGGGACGCTCGTACAAGAAGGACGTATGGCGGCAGCGTGACGTTTAAACTATAAATATTTCGTAAAACGTTTATACTTACAACGCGATGTCGTAACAGGTGACGCAAGTGGTGTCACGGGACTCGTGTAGTGTGAGATACGGTGGCGCTTTTTGTTATAGAACAAAAACAAATACACATACCTTATAGATATCTTATTCAAGTAAGAAAAACTAAAGAAAGATACAGTCTTCACGTGGATCCCTCGATCGTTCTTAGTGAGTTACTAAAACGCTTGAACTATGTTTAAGTCATCCAGTCAGCCAGTCAGTGGTATTTCGCTTATAAAATTGCATGTAAGTAGATATATTAATTCTTGTGTATGTATATAAATATTGAACCTCGGAAACGTTTCCAACGATTTTCATAAAATTGTATGTAAGGGGATTTAGGGGGTGATTAATCGATCTAGCTAGGTTGCACTTTTAGAAAATGTATGATTTCCAAATACCCGAGCAATGCTCCGTCAACCAGGTACTCTGCATTTAAGTGAGGAAAACTAACCGTTTCACCCGTATAGATCCTGTTGCTGATGAATATCGAGATAAAAAGAACAGATCCGCTCAACCGTTTTGAACTTGTAAAAACCAAATACACCGACTGTGTTTTTGTAATTGTATATTTTGTTGTTTAAAGAAGTGGGCTTTTACGTTTTTCCGGTAACTTTTTTCATATTTTCTTCTCATTAGAACCATCCTCGATCGGTATAAAATACCTACATATTTAAACTTCCAAGCGTTCTTCAGTTTGACATAATGTATGGTCACCTAGCAATGATATCTGTGGCGCAGTCCCGGTAGGTATTATATTAAACTACGTTTGGAAAACGTAAATTTTCTACATCTTTTAATTTAAGCAGCAGTAGGAATTAAGGGTGCAAATAATTTGAAATTAACTACATAACTAAATATATATTTTATGAATGAAGACGGTAACATAGCACTGAAACTGCAATAGTATAGATGGTAACTGTCTAAATGGCAACTTACCGTGATTTTTAAGTGGCCGGAACACATCCGGGCTTTAATTCGACATGCCACTGTTTAACGATACATATTAAAATCGAGAAAGCAAAATCGTGCGTGTAAATGGAAAGTCAATCACGTAAATGTGCAAATTGTTAACTCTCGGTTTTTCGACGGTAGGAAGATGAAAAGTTAAAGTCACAGAACTACACAGTTACAGAACTATTTAGAGAAGAGTCTTTTGTATAAATTAGAGTAGTAGAGTTTGGGGAGTACTGATGGTGTCAGTCTATTTTGCTGTCAAGTAGCATTGTTATATCCAGGCCTGAAGAGCAAGGTAGATGGAAACAGTAAGGCATTTTGCTGGACGTGTTACTTACATGCCTTGCGAAGTGACGCTCTATTTTTATGTGATGGGTTTTCACTTATCATTAGATGGGACGTTTTTATTCATCAAGAACAAGTTATCCCTTGATTGCAATCACACCTAATGGTAAGTGTTGAAGCAATCTAAGATCTAAGAAATTCACACCTTGGTTTTTACAAGACATTGTATCGTTAAATCGCTTGGCAGTACGTCTTTGATGGGAGAGTGGTAACTAGCCTCGTCCGAAGCCTCCCACCAGTTTTGAAAATTTTAATCAGCCTAGCCGGGAATTGCCACTGCACATACAACTGCTATGGAGGCCTACTTTAGGTCCCTCAATCACACTAATATTGTAACAGCGTAAGTTTATGTGTGGGAATGGTTGTTACTTCTTCGCTGCATCTTAGCATATGCAGGTTATACCTTGGATTAAAACGTACGTTGAAGTACTTCGTGCACTGCAAAAAATAAAATTTATTCGTGACACAGCTGTCTCTTATCCTATATCGTTCGGAAATAGATAGACGAACGCGAGACAACTGTGTCGTATATTTACACACCTGTAAATGTGTGCACTTAGTTAAGATACGGGTGAATTTATGACAGATCACCTGACTATGTGTATGTGTTTTTTTTATCTTTAGTGTATAGTGTTACTCACAATTTGGGATAATTTCTGTTTTAAAATAAATATAATACATTATCTAACATTGCGGCACCGACGCAATTCGAACCCGCGTCTCTGTGGCAATGGCAATCCAAAGAATATCCTAATAAAAAGAAACAATTCTCCCAGACATTGTTTTGTTATCTTGATGAAATCTTCCAGGCGGCTTAAATTTCTCCGAAATACCAAAAATTATTGTCATATTACATTCATATTACATAAAAACTTGACAAATTAGGTAAGTTTGACGACCTCTGTGGTATGCGCGGTGGATTTATAAGACGGAAGTCCTGGGTTCGATTCCCGGCAGTGCAGATTGAGATTTTTCTTAATTTGTCTTGGTCTGGCTGGTGGGAGGCTTTCGCCGTGGCTAGTTACCACTCTGCCGACAAAGACGTATCCAACGAATTAGCGTTCCGGTACGATGTCGTGTAAAAACCGAAAGGGGTGTGGATTTTCGTCCCACTCCTAACAAGTTAGCCCCTTTCCATCTTAGACTGCATCATCACTTAACATCAGGTGTGATAGCAGTCAAGGACCAACTGTAGTCGATAAAAAAAAATAAAGTATTCAAACCTTCCCTAGGAACTACTCTTTCTATTAGTGTGACAGCATGATTCTCTATTCAGTGGTCTTTGAGTTTATCGCGTTCAGACAGTGAAAGTCAGAGCCTGGCGATAATATAAGATAGTATTATTTCTTTAGGGATAAACTACATTGACATAAAATTTTCATTGCCTAACTTACCACTTACTTTCAAACCAAGGAATACAAATACCAGTTCGAATAAAGAATAAGAAACAAAAGATTACTGCAGATAGAGATTAAAAAAAGAGAAATTTATCAGAAGAACCCTCGTTAACAAGAGAAGAGGGGCAAGGCTAACCAGATGATTTTTAATGGGCCGCGAGACTATTGCCTAGTGGACGCGTGCCTTATGCGGTCATTGCTCGATCGCTTGATCCCTACGACCCTAGTACGAAATACATCTCGCAACTAAAGGTTTTTCTGTATGAAAACTATACTACTTTTAAAGTAGATGAACCTTTTATTTGTATGAAAACTATGTTTGGCCAAAAGGTGCGTTTGTTTACTTTTCTGTTAAACCCACAAAGATACTTTAATGTATCTAATCGGTCCATCAAATGGGGAGTCAATCAACACTACGTTTTGATTTACGCTTTTGAGGTAATAACTTATGGAAAGGTTAAATATCGTTACGTGACATTGTATGACTGCTTCTCTTTCTCTAACGCATACGGTAGCAGTAGGCAGACTTCTCTTTTCTCATTCTAACCTACAGTGGTAGCCGTAATGGTATCACTTCTGTCACGCGTCCAGAGACGCAACGTTTTTTTTAATGGTTCCCTTTTCTCTAACGCGTACTACAGCGGTAGGCAGACGCTCTCTTGCTGTAAACTACAACGCTAGCCGTATTTAAGTTATCACTTCTGTAGGGCATCCCGATACGCACACATTATTAATAACCATCGATGCGTTGCGCCATGTCGTACTAGGGTTTCAGTTGGAAGGGCTCGCCAGTCGCCATCATTTGTTTTTATTTTCTGGGAGCGATCCAACCGCCGCACAGACATGATCTAAAAATAGCGCCATAGCTTGCTTGTTGTTATTTGTTTCGCGGACATTCAACACAAAGTTGTTATAGTTAATCTATGTCGGGAAAGTCCGTTTGGCTTTCAATGTAGTGGTAAGCTAACAGCACTTAGTTTTTGCTTGTGTGTGTACTATTGTAAAGGATGTCAACACTCCAACGTGCAGTACAAACGACTGTTCATACACCTTGCAACTAAGAATAGGTACCTAGTGACTTAGTAGGAATAATAGGGCTATTGTGACAAAATTCTTTCGGAGAAGTACAAGCATCATACTTTCTGCTCCTCGCAACCAACCAAGCTTCCCACCAGCCAGACTCGGACCAGTTTGATTTTGAACTTCCTCACGAAAAAGGAATTTTGATAAAGTGACCTTTGAAGACATTCCAATCGTAACACCAGAAATCACGAAAATGTCTCGGAATTGTCTGTGCATGGATAATTTTGTTAATACTATTAGGCCACCGCTGCCCGAATATCTAGTGCGCTTTTAGAAAATCTGCTGATATGATGTAAAAAAGGACATTGCAGCAAATTATCATGTACTTGAATGGGCTTAATTTTTTAATGAATCACGAATAAATTAACAACTAATAAAAAAAATTTAGAAAAACTAAATCGGTCCTGCCGGGAATCGAACCCCTGACTACCTCCATCTAATAAATCCACCGTACTGCGCCACGGACAGGAGGGAAAGGAGCGTGGACGAGGGAAATAATCAACGATCTGAAACAATGGTTAAACAGAAAACACTGAGAGGTGGATCGATGGCTCACCCAGGCGCTTAGCGGCCACGGGGTGTTCAATACCTATCTGTTTGCTATTGGGAAAACCCCGACAGAGGCTTGCTATTTCTGCGGAGAAGAGGATACCCCGAGACATGCAATTTTCGAGTGTCCGGCTTGCGCGGATCTAAGACTAGTGGCACAAGGAGCAAACAGCGATGTAGGGCCCCAAAACCTTATAGCGCGTATGTTCAGTAATGAGGAAGACTGGCACACATATGCTGAAATGCTAAGGTGCATAATGAGGAGGAGAGAGGAAAGAGAAAAAGAGGAGAAGAAGAAGAGAGAAAATATGTAAGAGGGGGCATGAAGAAATGCGTTGCGGTACCGTGCCAACCCTCGGAGTCTTGAGGAGGTCGTTTTAGTCCGTGCAAGTCGGACATATCCTGCCGAGAGGCAGAAGTCCGGAGGGATTTTTTCCTCCTCGTCAGAAAAAAAAAACTGCGCCACGCAGGCCGTCAAACTGTCACTAACTTCTCATTATAATGTTTAAAGTAAACAACAAAAACATTGACTAGATAAAGTCATTAGTAATAACACGACAAATATTTACGCAACATAAGTGTAAATTAGCGACGCTATCGGGTGAACGACCGACTCATAAGAGGGATAACGGATCTTCGACCTACGATCTCTGATCATTTATTTGACAAGCCAATCGTGATTGTGATTGTGTTTGTTAGATGACGCTGTACCACCCACTGTTTGCTTTTAACTTATAGTCATTACCTTGTTTAGTCTTATAATATTTTTCTAACTGTAAATATAATTAGGTAGTAGTAGTAAAGGTCTTTAATCTTATATTTTAAGTTGAGGATGGTTTCATTTTTATTTTAGCTGGTGAGAGACTTTGACCGTGTCAGGGCGGAGGTTCGATTCCCGGCGGGGCAGATTGAGATTTTCTTATTTTTTTCTTGGTCTAGCTGATGGGAGGTTCGCCATGGCTAGTTACCACCCTACCAACAAAGACATACCGTTAAGCGATTTAGCGTTCTGGTACGATATTTCATTTTACACTTAACAAGATAGCCCGCTTCCATTTTAGATTGCATCATCACTTACCGTCAGGTGTGATTGCAGTTGGAAGCGGGCTAACTTGTTAGGAGTTGGTTTTTACACGACATCGTACCGAAACGCTAAATCGCTTGGCGGTACGCCTTTCTTGGTAGGGTGGTAACTAAGTAAAATCTCAATCTGCCCCGCCGGGAATCGAACCCAGGACCTCCGTCGTTTAAATTCACCGCGCATACCACTACGCCACGGAGGCCTTCATAAATAAAAAAACATTGTAATGATAATTAGAGAGTAGGTGCATGTAATACGTATTTAATTTCTTCATTTCTGAGATATTTCACTACGGTTAATTGGCTTGACTAGTGACAGAAAGGGTAGCTCATATTTGCGCAAAGAATAAGCCTGGCTTTCCAACGTGGAAATACGCAGCCAGTATTCCGTACCCTACCACGTAACTATGATTTGTCATTAGAATAAGTTAGTTTATGTTATTATTGCTTTTTCCCCAGATTCGATCTCAGCAACGCTCCAGTAGAAACACGCGACATCCTGGTAGAGATGACCCATGTGGCGACACAGAATCTGATCGACGAGTGTGATGGCAACGTGTCGGTGGTGGTGGAAACGCCGGTGGTTGTCTACATCACTGTCAAGACCACCAACCTCAACCTTACATTCGATACACAGGAGCAGTATAGATTAGATGTGCAGAGTAAAGGTGACTAATGTTTAAGCCTCTTTTTGAAATTGTGTAAAATTTTTAAAGCATTCTATTTCCTATGAAATACACACTGTGTTGGTTCCACAGACTGTGTTAGAATTAAAAATTGCGTTGTCCAATAAGCGGGTGTCAAACCTGTGACCTCTCGGTGTTTGACAAATTAAAAACTTTCTGAGCTTCTGATGTTTCCTGTATATTAAGTGCAGCACAAGTAAGAAAAGCTGAAATTATTGTACAAAAATTTTTAAATTCTTAGATTCATGTACAGCAAAAGTGTTCGATATATTTTAGAATATAAATTCATTCAGCAATAGAGCAATTTTTTTAGAAATAAATCAACTTTAATGACCAAGAATATTGACAAGTAATAAATATTCTTCGTCATTAAAATTATTCTTACACCAGTGCAAATAGCTTTAAAAATAATAAAAAGTATAAAAAATCGCAGTAGGATGAAATCCATTGGAAAAGGAGGAAAATATCATAAAAATGGAAGAAAAAATAAATTACGTGCAATCTGAGGTCGGGAAGGGGTAGAGGGTCAGGTTTTAGGGGTAAAAAATGGTTTTTCTCGATTTCCGGCAAAACTTTAAGTCTTATGGAAAAGAGTTGAATGGCAAAGTTGTAGGTACTAAAAAGATCTAAAACTTTTGTTCTTACACTTTTTCACATAACCTCAAAATTTAGGTTGAAAATTCAGAAAAACCTACTTTTTTTTATTTTTATCTTTTACAAATACAATTTTATTTTCACGAAATTTGGTAAAAACTTACCTTTTTTCACCAAACACGCTATAATTTATTTGATTTGAAATATTTATTTTTTCACCTTATTTTGAACGAATATCGAAAAATTTACTTAATTTTCAACCAAAAATTCGGACCTCAAAATATCAGCTTTTTTCAAAAAGTTGGTTTTTTTCAAATAGTAAACCTTCTCAGAAAAGGCAAAAGCTAGGCGGTTTTCACAGCTCAGCTAGGCACTGGTCTATCGACGTTCCTATAATTTTTTGCATAACTCCAAATACCACGTTAAATAGCAGTAGCAATATTTTCCGGTTAAAATATTGCTATGAAATAAATTTTATGCGCATTAAATATTCTTATGCAAGTATGAACAAAGATAAGATATAGATACATCCATAGCCTCTTCTACGCTCATTAATACTTTCTCACAAGTTCGTCGGTTTAGGGTACTCTTGCCCTGGCCATTCTTCAAAAGTCCTGAATTTGGTCCAGGAACATTCGAATCTTCCCTTTCTAACATTTTCATTCACCCTCGCCTCATAAATCTTTTTTGTTAATCTTTCATCCATTGCCCAAACTATTATATACTATATGAACTAAAATAATCTTCTTTTACTCCATTCCTAGCCTTATTAATAAAATCTGTAGGTGACTACATTTGTTTGTACTTATCTCATCTAATATATAAAATTTCCCTGTCACAATGTTATCGTACTCCTCCGAAACGGCTTTACCGTTTGAAAATATTACATTGTGAGTAGAAAAATATCCTTTTTTAAACGACTTCAAAAAAAAAAGGAGTTTCTCAATTCGACCGTATATATATATATATATTTTTTTTTTATGTGTGTTCGCGCATAACTTCGTCGTTTATGAACCGATTTTGATAATTCTTTTTTTGTTGGAAAGTAGATAGTCCGGTGATGGTACCATGACAAGGAAACCAGGATCTGATGATGGGATCCTGGAGAAAACGAGGGAAACTTTGAAAAATTAGGGACAACAAGTACGTTTGTTAATTTTTCCGGTAAGTATTTAAAAGCACTACAATTTGGTGAAGGTCTGGAGTCGATCTGATGATGGAGCCGATCTATATATAAGAGAACTCCGTAACGTTTTACAGTAGCTACCTTGTGTTTGGGCTCAATTAATTTGTCTCAATGAGAACTTTACATTTAGATGGGCTGTGACTGTCATTGAGGGTCTGGTGATGAAGACGAAGTACAATTAAGGGAGCTCCGTGACGTTTTACAGTAGCTACCTTGTGTTTGGGCTCGATTAATTTGTCTCTATGAGAACTTTACATTAAGATAGGCTGTGACTGTCATTGAGGGTTTGGTGATGAAGACGAAGTACAATTAAGGGAGCTCCGTAACGTTTTACAGTAGCTACCTTGTGTTTGGGCTCGAATAATTTGTGTCAATGAGAACTTTACATTTAGATGGGCTGTGACTGTCATTGAGGGTCTGGTGATGAAGACGACGTACAGTTAAGGGAGCTCCGTAACGTTTTACAGTAGCTACCTTGTGTTTGGGCTCGATTAATTTGTCTCAATGAGAACTTTACATTTAGATGGGCCGTGACTGTCATTGAGGGTCTGGTGATGAAGATGAAGTACAGTTAAGGGAGCTCCGTAACGTTTTACAGTAGCTACCTTGTGTTTGGGCTCGATTAATTTGTCTCAATGAGAACTTTACATTTAGATGGGCTGTGACTGTCATTAAGGGTCTGGCGAGGAAGACGAGGGACAGCTGAGGGAGCTCTTTAACGGTTTACAGTAGCTACCTTGTGTTTGGGCTCGATTAATTTGTCTCAATGAGAACTTTATATTTAGATGGGCTGTGACTGTCATTGAGGGTCTGGCGATGAAGAAGAAGGACAGCTGAGGGAGCTCTTTAACGGTTTACAGTAGCTACTTTGTGACTGGGCTCGATTAATTTATGTCTCAATGAGAAGTTTGAAAGGTTATAGTTTCCAGTTAGTTTAATGTTTACTATGTCATGATCCAATGATGAGATCTACGAAAACTCGAGGAAACTCTTCAAACTTTATATGCACTTTTGCAGGCACGTCGGAATATTATAAGTAGCTAGTGAATATTGGTACTTATGGTTTAGTTCGAGTAGGTTTATTAGTATGTTTGTTGTTGATAAAGCACTAAAAAGTATGAAATAAAAAAAATTTAACAAAAAATAAAAACGCCTTCAAAAGGCACTAAAAAGTAAAAAATAACTACGTCATTTACTTACTTTAATTTACTTAATAACATCTATGAAGTCGGTGCCACCCGAGCTTTCTACTTTAAAGACTTTACCTAAACTTGGATGGCACAGTTATTTTTTACTTTTTAGTGCCTTTTGAAGGCGTTTTTATTTTTTGTTAAAATTTTTTTATTGTGTACATAATATCGCTGAAATCAAATCATCAAAGTATTAATTCCTTCCGAATATTTTTTTTATCCGAATATGTATTACAGAGTCAAGTCAGCAAATGAACAAAGGCTTTGTAGGTACCTAAATGTAAATGAAATGAATGAATTTATTTTACAGAATCCAACGCAGTAATCCACATAGTGGCCGAAACTGTATACGGTGCTAGGCATGCATTGGAAACATTCAGTCAACTGGTATCATCCGACAAGTTAGATGAAGGCGACCAATATAGATGCGGGCTGCGCTTGGTGGCTGGTGCGAAGATTTGGGATCAACCCGTGTACAAATACAGAGGCTTCCTTCTCGACACTTCGAGGAACTTCATCCCGATGGACGATATCAAGAGGATGCTTGACGCAATGGCTACAGTTAAAATGAACGTGTTCCATTGGCATGCCACCGATTCGCACAGCTTTCCGTTGGAGTCGAAACGCGTGCCACAGTTTACCAGGTAACCTGACATACATTTTACACGTTCTTTATCGAATATATTGTGTAATCTATATTCATAAAAATTGTAAACATACTTTACACTCACATGAGTTACTCAAAACTCATATACAGGTTTTGCCAAAACTTTTTCTATACAACTTTGTTTTGTAACCCTGGTAGGTAGAATATAGGCAAAATTAAATAAAATAAATAATTTTGTTTTTCCTAACCTTACTTTAACTGCTTCATTGATTCAGTGGTTGGGGTATATGGCTCTTGATTATGAGGTTTTCGGTTCCAATGCTGGGTCGGGCTTTCTTAACTTCCACGAAATGTTCAGTGCAATATTTAAGTCCTGAATCGCTCAGAAAATTAGGTCGTCGGTCATATGATTGACATATTATAGTTGTTAGAAAAATCTAACATTGTCACCCAGCAGGGACAGCATGGTGGGTCTAATCTCCATATCCTCTCTCTTAATATGAGGAAGTGACGATAATAATGATGACACTTAATCTTGTATTGCAAACCTGTTTACTTCTCTCTTCAGATACGGCGCATACTCAGCGTATGAGATATACTCAGCAGAAGAAATCCGTGAGCTGATACATTACGCGCGCGTGCGCGGCATCCGAGTGGTCATAGAGATTGACTCGCCCGCCCACGCAGGGAACGGCTGGCAATGGGGACAGGTACCACGCATGTCTTCCTATTAATTAGAACTGTTATGGGTTTATAGTAGAGTACACGCAGCCTTAGTTGTGCCTCGCGATATTGTCTGCGCAGCCGGCATAAAGGCTGCTTTTAGGCCGATTTCTTCATAGAAATTGTATAATATGTAAGAAGTTGGCTGTTACTGCTGACAATGGGATACTATGCTAATCTTTTTAATGAACTAGAACTAATTTTGTCCTGTTATGTCTCGCGGTATTAGCTGCGTAACCGGCATTTAGCTTACTAACGCCAACAATCTGTATAATGCATAAAATTAAGCATCTATTTAGGGATCGTCTCACGTCTAGACCCTTTTAGCCGTTCTGACGTTATTAAATAACAAAGTACATTATCCCTACCAAAATTCAAACTTGCATTAGTTAGATCTGTTTAGATTTGAAAAAAGTCCTGAATTTCTATAAATATCATCAAAATATAGGAAATACCGTCTCCTTAGCTGTGCCCGGTATATCTATTGAGTTCGAGTTCTCGTTTGCTCAAATACCCTTTTTATAAAGCCCTCAAATTCTGCCTCGATATAAGTTAAGCTTCAGCGCTCTGTTTAGACTCCTCGGCGACGCTACTGCAGTGCTCTTGAAGAAGACCCATGTAACTTGTTTGAGACGAATATCTTAGCATTCCATGGATTCACCGTGCGGGTGTGGGGTCCATCGCGTGGCTGAGAGAAAAATTCCGAACAGAGCCCGAGACTTGTGACACGGGTGTAGGCTTAAGGGTACTCTTAGTGACGCGCGTCAACACTCACCTCCTCTGTTCAAGTTATTCTCCCTGCCCAGCCAAATTTGGTAGGACCCTACTAGAGCAGCTCCAAAGCTGCTCTAGTAGGGTCCTTTCCAATATGGAGCTTACTGCACTTCTAGTAAGGCCAAGGTCTTTTAGCAGGTTATAGTCTTATTATTTTTACTCCCAGGAATTTGGCTACGGAGAGTTAGCAGTGTGTGTGAACGCGCGACAGTGGCGCGGTCTGTGCATCCAGCCGCCGTGCGGTCAGCTCAACCCTGCGAACCCCACCATGTACAGGGTCCTGAGGGACTTATACAAGGACATAGCGGAATACTTGCCGAAGCCCGCTCTGTTCCATATGGGAGGGGATGAGGTTAGTTTATATTTAGTTTATATTTAGCTTAGATTAGCTAAGGCTTGGGCCAGTTTCTTTTTTTTTCTTGGCAGGAGAAATCATCTAGAAAGATGACGAACTTTTGAGGAAAAAGCCTCCGTACAAAAAGTGAGACTCTGGGATCCCTACAAATCAACGAATACTTGGTTAGCCTATGCGGATCACTAGGACCTCAATTCAAAATCTGCTTCAGGTTAAGAAATAACACTAAGTTTTCTTCTAAGATCTCATCAGTAAAATTCAAAGCCCGAAGTTGGAAACTTAATGGCGTTAGACCCTCCTGCCTCGGAAAGAATGCTAAGCCGTCAGTCCCGGTCATTATAACCCTAAGACCGCCAAACCGCATTGGGGCTGCGTGGTGAGAATAAGTTCGATATTCCCTCTTCTATGAGGAAGGAAGCTTAACTTTGTAGTGGGCCATTTTATCACTTACCCTCAAATTACTAATTTTTATATTGAATTATTTTAGGTTTTCTTAGGCTGCTGGAACTCTTCAGAAGAAATTTTGTCGTATATGGAAAGCAAAAACTATGATACAAGTGTGGACGGCTTCATAAAACTATGGTCAGAGTTTCACGAGAAGGCCCTCAATATTTGGGACGAGGAACTTACATCGCTCGGCCAAGAAGACAAGCAACCCGTCATGCTTTGGTCTTCAGAACTTACTCAAGCTCACAGAATACAGAAACATTTGAGCAAAGACAGGTGAGATTCATATAGGAATTCTAGTCCATTTAGGATTGCTAGTAACATTAAGCTTTTTATTAGCTGTGACTAATAAATTATGAATTATTATCAGCATAAAATTCCTACATTTAACGATAGGATGTAGTCTTCTAAAGTCACTTTCAATCTCTGTACGGATGTGTATTGATTTATATTCAGAGAGCCCTGGGCTTGATTACCCGTATTGAAATTAATATTTTGGGACTAACTGTAAGCTTTTTAGGTTGTCTTTTTAGACATATTTTGATGAACTTCTCTAAAATTTTTAGTGTATTTTAATGTCAGTGCGGCAAGAATTATTGAATTCCAGAAAGTCTTACAAAAAATTAAAAAAAATACCGACTTATCATTAATATATATATAATAGATTAAGTAAATTGAAGTAACTAAATAGCGCAAATATTTTTTACTTTTTAGTATGTTTTGAAGTTGTTTATTATATTTTTTTTTATGAAAGCAGATACTTTGTTATCAAATGCCTAAGCAGTTTTCGTTAATTATTCAGGAACTAAGAGATCGATTGATTATTATAATTTATCAGAAACTAGGATGAATTGTACATAGGATATTGCTTACTACGTTATCTCTTTCAGATACATAATCGAAGTATGGGAACCAATAAACAGTCCACTGTTAGTCCAACTGATTCGTCTCGGCTATAAAGTGGTGTCCGTGCCCAAAGACATCTGGTACTTGGACCATGGGTTCTGGGGCAAGACGAAGTACTCCAACTGGAGGCGAATGTACGCACATACGCTACCGCGGGACCCACATATGCTTGGAGGGGAGGTGGCTGCTTGGAGTGAATATGTGGATGCACAAGGATTAGGTGAGTTTTGATAAATATTTTATTGCATTTTAAAATCTCAAGAGAGTTTTTGACTGTAGATAGACCATCATACTTATTCCTGTCTGCTTGCTGCATTGCTTTGTTTTGGTCCGAAATGTATGATTGAGTGTTTTACTTACATTTAAACCTCAGGTTGATGGAAGCAGGTCGAAAGGTGAACGCTTTCCTTGCTTGCCCTGTAGTGTTGTTCTGTTTATAAGTGAAGTTTTTTCTTAATTATAATTTACAACTATTACTATTAAAATATATAATATTATACAAAATTTGCATTTGAAATACTTATTGTATTATTTGGAAGAGTTTAGTAACTTTACTTCGATTTTTATCGTTTTTAACCGACAAAAAAATGGAGGGGGTTATCAATTCGACGCGCATTTGTTATTAATGATCACGCATAACTTTTTATGATTACTTATCTTTTCTTTGGCTTTATTACAGTGACTATTAACATTAAGCAACACAAAATATCATGAAATTTTTTTAGTAGTTACAAGTATTATACTCATATTTGAAAACATATTGATTTCTTCAACAGCTCTTAGTCATATGAACTGATGTTTTTTGTCTTACCCAGTGAGTAAGTCAGAGTTTATTCTCTAGATACCCGCGTATGGCCTCGCACAGCGGCAGTGGCGGAGCGTCTGTGGGCCGACCCCAACAGTGGCGCCATCGCCGCGGAGTCGCGCTTGCAGCGGCTGCGAACAAGACTCGGCTCTAGAGGAATTCGCGCCGACGTGCTGTCGCCGCAGTGGTGTGCCCAACACGACCAGCATTGTGTTTAGGTATGAAATTATTGCGTTTCTGTTGAATGCCTTGAATTCTTGTTGTCTGTCTGTCCGCACACAACTCACAAACGGCTTGGCCGATTCCCGATATAGTGACATATCCTTATAGGAAAATATCTGAGAAGTGCTTTTAACCGACGAAAAAAAACGGAGGAGGTTCTCAATTCGACCACGCATAACTTGAGTTGTCCGATTTTGATAATTCTTTTTTTATTAGAAAGGGCACACTTCCAAGGTGGTCCCATTGTCATTTTAGGATCTGATGATGATATCCTGGGGAAATTGAAGGAACTCTTCAAATTTTGTTGGCACGCTTATAGCGATTTCGGTTTTTGTCTCGGTATCGGTAGCTTTTTGGCTACAAGTGCCGTATAATATACTATGACAGTATAGTACGAGTACGTTACGTGGCAATAAATGTACATTACCTAGAACCCACAAACTGCTTTACTACGTTAAATAAATGTTCCTTAAACTTGCTGGCACCGACTTCATAGATATGCTTAAGTAAATTAAAGCAACTAAATGACGGTTATTTTTTACTTTTTAGTGCGTTTTGAGTCGGTTCTATTTTTTGTTAAAAATTTTTATTGAATTTCCAAACCGAAAGAAGAATAAAAAGCAATATATGGTCGAATTAAGAAATTTTTGATTTAGTAGTTTAGCGTGTGCGTCTGTAGTGTTGTTTATTTTTTTTTCTTCCTTTACAGTTACGGCTTCCAGCTCCACCAAAGTCAAGCAGGCATTTTTGAAGACTGAAGCTCGATCTGTCGCAAAAACGAAAACTTTGTGATGTGAAACTCTTATCTTTTCTGTTAACCAACTTAATATAAACTTAATTATTATTTTTAATAATAGCACACATGACAAAAGCCTCCATATTTCATATTTGATCTCTATGGAAAAGTAAACATTAAATTACTTAATTGTGTAAAGAAAATGACAATATAATTAAGTTATAGATTTAAAACATATACAAGCGCGTCAAGATAGATAGTCAATTAGATTGGAATGCCGTGACGGCAAATGGCATGACGTTGTTTCGTTGCGCCATCTATGTATATAAATACAATTAATGACAATTGATATGTTAAGTAAAATAAATACATAAATTATTATAAAGACAACGTGTAACTCTGAGAGAGATCTCATAATTTAAGAAAGTTATTATAATTTAGTCATTAATGCGTTTTGTGATTATTTTCTTTTTAAATAAACTATTTCTGTAAATGTAGGTAGTTTACTATTTCCAAATCTATGAATAATAAATTTTTAATTTAAGACCAATATTTTAAGACATGAAATATTTCTGTTTGGAAATTTCCAATTCTTTTGTTTATAAATCTTTCAATATTACAAAATATTTTTTATATAAATAAATAAGTTCGCTTACCAAATATATTAATTTATTATATAAGTAGTAGATGCAATTGAAAGAAAATGCTATATCATATAAATATTTTAAATCGATTTAAGAAAAACAGTTTCTCTTCAAAGTAATTTATTAATCCGATAATTTTCGTCTCTATATATATAAGTCGATTATAACACCTAAATAACATAGTAAAAAGATTTTTGTAAAAAAAACAAATTGTATTAACAGATACCTAAAATAACAGCTGAAAATGTGATGTTATATTTGAAAAACAAAAGACGATTCTTTGTAAACAATATTTGTATACTAAACTTTTGTATACGATTATCTACTTTTATTGTAAGTGTTTAATTACAAACACCATTTAGAAATAATGAAATAAAACGTAACTTATAACTTTGGTTTATTATTTCCCTGAAACGTTTATACTTTCAATCTACTGCTACTCAAATAAAAAAACAAGTATCATCTAAAAAATTACAATAATACTTTGGCTTACATTGAGCTATCTACAATAGCAGACTATCCTGAAACAATGCTTATGTAAAAATAAACATATCTACAAATCTATAAAATACAGTTACAATATTGACTAGAAACAGTACATACATCTAAAGATAAAGTTACATTACGTTATTCCTACTCATATTTCTGTCGCTAATACTCTTCACTCCCATACTAAGGTCGTTAGGTAACAATTCGTGTAAAACAGTGTCACTTCTAAAAATATTTGTGGCTATCCTCTTTGCCAGACGTTCCGATTCACGCAAGTCGTCGTCTTTTGAGTGCGATGTGAGGTCGATTTCCGTATCACTTTCACTGTCACTTGCCTCGTCGTTTCGTCTGCGATATGCGAGGTTTTGTGGCTCGTCGATATCTTCTGGGGTCCCACAATGGCATGGGTTTTTTGTTATCATCCTCAAGTCCGTTGGAGCGACTTCAGAATTGTCCAATTGTGATGGCATTAGCATGGGTGGGAATGGAAAAGGCGGTTGCTGCATCATTCTTCCATCGTCACTTCCATATGGCATAGGTGGAGGAATTTCATGTGTGGGCATTGACGGCAAGCTCTCTGTGAGGTTGCCATTGTGATGGTATTGTTCTGGATGTGGAGACTTGATTTCACCGTTCCTTTCTATTGGCTCTGGTGATTCTTTCGGTGTAGGTGATTCTCCGCCTTCTGGTGAAGAATCGGGTGGTTTCGTATGACCTGTAACATCGTTGAATTTACAAAAATTTCTAGAATAATCAGTTTTTATCTCTATAAATTATCTAAATTTTGTATTTTGGATATGGTAGTGAATATTTCGTTATTTATTTGCTCAATATTATAGACGGGATCTAGAATTATGAACTTTTTGTCCATCTGTCTATCTTTTTGCGCTGATCTATCTATCTAGTATATCTAGGTCGGGTGTAAGGAAAGTGTTTCATTTCAATTTCAATTTCTTCGCCTGCCGGACTATTGTCGTATACACTCCTAAAACAGACTAATTGGACTGGAAGGGGAAAAAAACACGTGGGCAGACGTCGCTGATGTTCGCTAGTTAAATGCAGTGCCATTTCGAATTATTTCAATTCGAAATATTATTGGTACTAAATAATACTAAATTTTCATGATAAACGTTCAGACGAGAGCCACTGCCGGCAGCGGTTCATAAAAAGTTTATTCGTTAATTATTTTTATTGTCATACATATATTTTTAATACAGTCCTGTTCCGAACTCGTGTACTATTCGGCCAAGCAACCTTTCCCAAACACTGTCCTAGTTGCGGCACTGGTGGATTGTAAGTTTTATTGTGTTATTAATATTTTGCAACTAACCTTGCAGTCCGAGAGGCGGAGTGCCGAGCCCTAGGCAACGCATTCTCCACGCATCCTGAAGAAGCTGCAGCCGCGCTTGCTTCCGCCACTTTGCGCGACGATTTTGGAACCATACCTTTAATCACATAATGGTTATCATCATTATCAGTCTTTTAACGGTCTTATTCAAAGCCAGGCCTCGCTCCTTGTAGAAGAGGAGATATAGAGCGTACACCCAACACTCTAATGCGAGTTGGTAGGCTTAGGGTGATAATTTTAATTCATCAACCATCACTATCAGAGGTTGATGTTAGTGACCAGGACCGACGGCTTAACGTGCTTTCTGAGGCACAAGGGTGTAAAGCTCAGAATTTACTGAAAATTTGTTAGAAGAAAGAAAAACTATATTTTTCACAACCCGACCCAGGACTCGACCCCAGGACCTTGTGATCGAAGCCGCACACGCTATATACTAGACTAACGTGGTCGTTCAAATTTTACACTTCATTAGGTATCATTAATATCTGCCAATTTTATCTTTTGTAGGACAATGAATGTGGAATTTAGATACATATGGCTTGCAGCATTGTATTAATGCTTTTTGACTTTAAGTGCTATTTTTTTCTTGTAATGATCACTTTCAGACGTTAATTATAATGACCAATTGCAAAAAAAAACATCAGTTTTACAACACTAGTACAACTGTAGTTTTCCTTTCCAAGGTTAGTTTTGGAAGTAAAGCTACAGGGCAAGAGAGCACCTGGTCGTCAAAGGCGGAAATGGACGTAATAAGAGAGTGGACCGGACTTAATTACCCACAGCTAAAGAGAGTTGTAGAAAATAGGAGAGCTTTTCGTATAATGACTGCCAAACTTCGAAGGATGGCACCACGTGATGATGATGATGTACAGTCATGTACAGTTGAATTGAAGATGGGATGATCTACGAGATGTGAGCGAGATGTCCGTACGAGGTATTTTTTTAACCGACGAGAAAAAACGGAGGAGGTTCTCAATCAATACGCACGACACGCTGGCACCGACTTCATAGATATGCTTAAGTAAATTAAAACAACTAAATGACACAATTATTTTTACTTTTTAGTGCGTTTTGAGTCGGTTCTATTTTTTGTTAAAATTTTTTATTTTAAAATTATTTATTTAAATCGACATACTGGATCAAAGATGTTCTGGAGCACGGAGTTGCGACTTGTTATTAGCCAAACAAAAGTAACATGGCAACCCTATACACGCACACAAACAGTTAACGCAGGTGTGCTACAGAGTTTTCACGCACACAAGGCTACCGAAGTGGGCCGTATATATCACACTAGTAATAACGAGACTATCAATCTAGACGTATCTAAAATGGCAAAGGCAAAGAAAGGCACAAAGCATTCTCGTAACATAACGAATTACCGGTTGAGAATTTCTACGAAAATATTCTTAAAAAGAAGTAAAATGTTATATTTTATGGCTCGAGCTTTAAATTCGAAGCTGGCTAACCACTATAACACTAATTGATTTTAGATTAGATTAATGATAAGGCGTGATGCAGTTGGTGGAGGATCAAAATATCACCCAATGTAAATTCCAGCAAAATGATCTGGATAAATAGAATATTTGTAAATTTTGCATTATTTTAAAGAAGAAAATGGTAACACTATATTAGATTGCTATATAAAGGACTAAAAAGACTTATTATATATTAGGCATTTTGCGATGCAATTTAAAAATTCACGCATTCGACAGAATGCCACTATTTGTTCTATTTTCTAATTTTTTTTAACATTTGGGGTCCTATTTGTGGGATCCACTTTTATATACCTAAGTATAAATTATGATGAAAATTTATTTAAAAAAAAACAAACAAAAACCACATCCTAGAGTGTTTGTGATAGTTTCTAGATGATCGACGGTTTAACCTGTTCTCCGAAGAATGGGGGTGCCAACTTCTTGTGTCTGGCTCATGAATTTCAGTAAGAAATTCTCGGAAGAACCTTCTTATTAAAAGTACTTTAAGCAGCTTCTTAGGCGGAATAATAGCACGGTTAAATTAGGCAAAATATTTTTGTTGTTTTTGCAAAATTTTTAGGGCGTATGATATAAATACTTTAGACAAAAGTTGTTAATTATGATATACGAAAAAGCTTTATAGACTAGTTGAGTGTTTTTGTCATAGCTTTTAAAATGTAAAAAAAAATTTTTGAAAAAAATTGTACTTAGATGAAGCAAGTCCAAAAATTGTCCTTACACTTTTTCCCAAATGCAACATGATAGATGGTAGCTGGGGAAGGTTTTAGTGTATTATTTGTTAAGGTTTTATGAAAATTGGATGAAATATGACGCTAATTGTTGGAAAAGTCGGATAAATTTAAGCCGCCTGGGAGCTTTCATCGAAAATGCTTCTTTATCTATTTGAGATATAACGAAACAATGTATAGAAAAATTATTTTTCTTTAGGACTACAAAAGTTCGTGATGTCATATATCTATATTTTTTAGAAAACTTGCTATATTCATGCTTCTTAAAGGTTTTTTTATTTTTGGTGTTTTTGTTAGTTGTTCTTGTTAATAGTGCAACACACTATTTACCACGCGCACGAAGTCGCGAGGATCTGCTAGTACTTTGCTATCTTCCACGAAAAGCCCACGAGCCCAAGTGACAAAATTACTCAGATCCAACAAATAATCCTTAACATATGAGAATAGAGCTGATATCTCCTGAGGATGTCCCGGTTTCGGAGTGAAACTGACGTCGAGGATTGCTATCTGATCTGGTTGACCTTGTGTCTTTGGTTTGTCGGTTTCTCACGGAAAATAGCAAAATTATTAACTATTTCTAACGAACTCCTGCTTCCATTTAATATTTTATTAATAACTCTATTCAATCTCCATACGTTTCACGCAATGATGTAGGCGTCAGTGAGGCAGCATAGATTTCAAGATCGAAATAAATTAAGGAAAAATTTGAAAAGACAATTATTTTTGTAGGTAAAAATGTGATAGTTGTACAATTTTTTTCGACGGCCCCTGTTGCGCAGTGGATTTAAAGATAAAACGGATATAACGGTTTCGATTCCCGGCGGGGCCGATTGATATTTTGTTAGTTGCTCCTGGTTAGCTGGTGGGATGCTTCGGCCGTAGCTAGTTACCTATCTGCCGGCAAAGACGTACCGCATTCTACGTTCCTGTACGATGTCGTGCATAAACCGAAAGGGGTGTGGATTTTCATTCTACTCTTAACAGGTGTGACTGCAGTCAAGGGCTAACTTGTAATGAAAAAAAAATAGTCTTAAGTATTTTTTTTTTCAAAATTATTCATCCCAGTTCTATTTCAATGAAATATACCGATAGATCTCTATCATCAATTCCATTTTGAGATTAAAAGGTAACCAAAAGGTTCAAAGGTTAAATCCTCTGTGGATGTCATTTTACAAATTAAGGGCAATTAAACTCCTCAAAGAATTGACAATATACAGTTTATCTTTACGCAATCAGGGATAATTTTGGTTAAGTACATTTAAGTTGCATATTTAGTTTTTGTTTACTTACGAGTAAGTAAATTACGCAAATAATAAAAAACAGTTTTATAATCTAGGTAATGAAATTCGACAATAATATATAAAAAAACATTTTCACAAGTATATTTAGGTTCATTGAAATGATTGTTTAAGACTATATTATAATTTAAACTATCGTGAGTATATTCCAGATTATTAATAAAACTCATCGTTATTTTATCGACATCAAATTTAAACTATCGCTTATTCATATTATTAAAAATATAACGGCTGAAACTCACGTCACAGTTGTCGGAGTATGCCCGACTAGTTTCGAACCCATACGAGGTCCTTAGTCATGAGCTTGCTTGTTCATCAACGCTGCTTAAAGTAAACTCTAATAATATATTCTAAACAATAATTATACACCAAATTACAACTAATTATACTTAAAAAGACAGACTGCCACTGCAGACTTTTTTTTATTTCTAATAAAGACGAACAACCGACAACATACATTGTTTTGCTATATCTCAAACAGATTAGGCAGCGTTTTTCCTCAAACAATAACGTTGACAAATTATTTCTAAACCCTTTCTCAGGACAGAAGTAGTCTATCTAAAGGTGAAAACTGCATGAAAAACCTTTAAGTTAATACAAACATATTAAAAATGGAGGGTGGTGGGTAAAAATATTTGACGACAATACTACAAAGTATCAAGCATGTAAAAAAAAATATCCCGTCTGCAAGGCCGCTGTTGTCAGGGCTCCAGAGAGAGGAACCTCCTTACAATCAACGCCGTCTCAAGAATTACCGCCTGTTGTATCCGACCCTTGATCCAACAACTAAGCGAAAGCTTCATATGGGGTTGGTTGAAGTTTTTCGCTAAAAGAACATAGACTGAAACTACCATAGGGACAATCATTGTCGACTCAACTTTATAATTCTTGAAATTGGACCTTTTTTTAGTGGTACTTATGGCCAATACAATATTGGCCATAAGTACCACTAAAAAGTCATAGAAAAGCATAAATATGCAAGTTTGTTTTTGTGGTAAATGTAGGCTTTTCAATTATTTTGAAATAAAAATTAAACTACCTACACAACCTTTTGGCAGGTGGAAATGTACCGCCCACCGATTAAGCATTCCGGGACGATATCGTGTAGAAACCGATGTGCTACATCATGTGCATGTGCTACAATTTGCCGCTTTCATCTTAGAATGCACCATCACTTACCATCAGGTGTGATTGCAGTCAAGGGCTAACTTATAATAAAATTTTTTTTAAAAAAAAATATAGAACCGACTCAAAAAGCACTAAAAAGTAAAAAATAACTGTGTCATTTAGTTGCTTTAATTTACTTAAGCATATCTATGAAGTCGGTGCCTGCCAAGTGTAAGGAACCTTCATTTTACGTAGTAAAGCAGTTTGTGGGTTCTAGGTAACGTCCTTAAAGTAGAAACCTTGGCTGGCACCGACTCCTAGATATGCTTCAGTAAATTCAAGCAACTAAATGACACAGTTATTTTTTACTTCTTAGTGCTTTTTGAGTCGGTTCTATTTTTATTTAAAAATTGTTATTTCTTCCTTTTTGTGATTTATCGCTATGTATCGTACTCGTACTATACTGTCATAGTATATTATACGGCACTAGTAGCCAAAAAGCTATTAATTTCGAGACAAAAACCGAAATCGCTGTAAGCGTGCCTCCAAAATTTGAAGAGTTCCTTCAATTTCACCAGGATTTCATTATCAGATCCTAACATGATGACAATGGGACCACCTTGGAAGTATGCCCTTTCTAATAAAAAAACAATTATCAAAATCGAACAACTCTGTAAAAAGTTATGCGGTCATACATAAAAAAAAAATATAAGTGTCGAATTGAGAACCTCCTCCGTCTTTTTTCGTCGGTTATTAAAAATAAAAAGAACCGTTTTTTTTATTTTTGTGGGACCAATCTGGAACTCTTTACCCTTTTAAATAAAAAAAATATTTTTTAAATCGGTTAAGTAATTAACTAGATATGAGGTAATAAAACATTAAAAGAATAAAAACAAGCGTCGAATTGAGCACCTCCTCCTTTTTTGACGACTTCAAAATAATAATTAAGAAATACGGAATAGATTTAGCGTGCAAATCCACATTGGAGCAGCGTGATGGGTCAAGGCTCCATATCACCTCTTCTAAAAGGAACCCTGGCGCTATAGTGGACCTTTGAAATTATCTGATGATGAATATACTTCTATCCACTGTATTTGTCTTATTTATATTTAAACGTAGTTCAAACGTTTCTACATTTTATCACACACCAACTTTGAACAAATAGAAAATAATTGTTCACGGCTACATCTAATTATAAATGCAAAACTTTAGATAGATGAATATTTTTTACTCAAGCCGGTCAGAACGGCTGAATCGATCACACCAGAACTTTCATTTGTATTAAATTTTTGCTTTGTTGGATTAAAGGAAAAATCAAGGATCAGAGACTAAGTAGTTTCTTCTCCTAGAGCGCTGATTGAATATATCTGCTCATTAAAGTGATAATATTGAAATGGAGCAATAGTAGGTACTACTGAATTGGGCAATTATATCTATTATTGAATTGAGCAATTACTGTTTCCTGGTTTAATTTTCTTCATTTATTGAAATAATTTAAGGAAGACGAAGATTTCCAAAATTGAAAATGGATGGAAAATCATCACTTCATAGGCAATGCAAACACGGCCTACAATGCGCTGTCAATAAACCCTTTATCTATCTGAGACAAAGGATATACTCCTTGCCTGTAATTTAAATGAAAGTCATACCTTTCAGATCAGAATGAATTATGTTGTTTGGCGGTTATAAATGAGATGGGCCACTACAGTTTCCTCCTATGGTATCGTGGTACAACAATTACAGCTGATCAAGACCGTTGAAAGTCTTTCAAAGTGGCCTATGTCCAGCAGTGAATATCCATCAGCTGATACTCATGAACAACAGACTACTAAAATTGCTCATTTACTAACACTAGGTTCTGTTATTCATTGTAGAATCATACCTGCACTCTAGCTTCCGAAAGGCTGATCCGTAAAGCAACTTCCTCCCGTAAGAACACATCGGGGTAATGGGTTTTTTGGAACAACGACTCGAGTTCGCTCAGCTGCTGAGGGGTGAATGTGGTCCTGTTTCTTCTTTGACGACGCCTTCCAAACATATACTCAGTCAATAGGTCTCCAGGCAACGGCGATAAATATGGACCCGCCATTTTCAAAAATATGACCTATACTGCTAATATTATAAATATTTTTGCATTCGAGAAATCTATTTCGGTTTCAGTAAATTCATTGTTGTATTATCACTGTTTCAAGTTAGCCAAAAAGTTCGGAAAACTCATATAATGCACACAAAAGTTTAGGGGTTCTCAAATGTCCTCCAACAAACAGCTACAGCACTACACTGTTTGAATAAGAGAAATTATTCCGGTATAAACTACCCTGGCTCCACCCCTCGCCGATATAATGGGGATGTGCGATTGGCCGAACGCTCGAGGGATGGAGGAATCAGCCAATCGTGTCGCCCCGTTAGGGGTTGTATTTAAAATAGGTGTAGATTGAGTTATGGCGTATCCGTAAATATAAATTTTGTATAAATGCGGTTAATTTCGCGCTGGAACTGTTAATGAAATATTGAAAGCCTCCGTTTTTTTTTTATTTTGCGATAGTGGCTTGTTATTTTTTTTGTACAATTAAGTACGTGCAAATTGAATGTATTTAGGGTTGACGGTTGCTGCTTTTTACTGTAACAATATAAATGTCGTTATAAATTATTAATTAATCAATAAGTAATTTAATTGAAAATTTTCTAAACTCTTAATTTACCACTCTTGGCCTAATTGTTAGCAAAGGGGTATTAAAATAATATATACTTATTTATATGTACTGTATCTACCACTAATAGGTACACAAGGTACATACCAAAAAAAGTAGTGATATGCTTCTCTTTGACGAAATTTCATAAACTTTTACTGAATGGACTTACATTGGATTCCTATCTTGGGAGAATATATTATTCAAAATTAAATGTTGTTTGGAATAGTCGTTAGTATTTTAGCTGTTTACCTCCACGCTGATGCAGGCGTACACTGTCAAGTTATTTAGCATGTGCTCAGTGCGTTTCTCTTCTCCCTCATGCTCTTTCAGTCCCAAACAAACGAGCTTTTTTTGACCGTACCAAACTGATATAACCGTTTCTTATTCTCATCCAATTACTCGTACATCTGTGTTAGGAGTGGGTACGACGACAGTGCAGTCGCTGGGATCGACATCCATAACCTTTCGGTTTTGAGTCTAACCCCTTACCTGTGGAGTTATTAATGCTTCAAAGATTTTTGTTCGGGTGCTAATAGTTCAATTAAATATCTGAGAGTAATTCAGATATAAGACCTTCTTTTAACAAAAACTAAGTTCAGTTCTTGTCTGTAAACAGAAATATAAAAAAATCCCGATTAAAATCTAAAAAGTATATTTAGTTCATACCCGACTAAGTTCCTGGTACATAAGCTTTAGAAACACGCTCAAAGAAACCTTAGTACCATTAATGCGATAATTAAAATACTTTTATGCTCACCTACTTACTCGCACTATTCATAATATAAAGTAGTAAAAAGCAAAAACCCAGCACTGAGTGCATCTTAAAAACAACGTTGTAAAAGCATTCCGCCTCGGGGCATATTCTTAATTATGTAGAGTCAGCAAAATATAATTGTCAAACAAAAAGAAACACAACCCCTCACTATGGAGGAGAGACGTTATAAGAGACATACCTTTCTTACAAAATAAGAGACCATTTGGTCTGCTAAGCACGTTTTTTTTTGAAAATTGAAGCTGCTGAATTTATGTGCTATAGTTGCAAGAATTTATGTGTGAACGTTACTTTTACTTTATATGTTATTGCCAACAGTTAAATTGATGGTAAGTAGTCTATTTAATTGTTTTGACTGTTCATTTACAGTCATCGAATCATAGATTTAGTTTAAAATTGTTAGATAGTTTTTATTTCTGAAGACTTTTAACGTTTATGTATTTAAAAACAACATGATACCTACTACTAATAACCAAATTTTGAATACATTTAATATGAAACAAACTATTTGTCCTATTATCTAACAAAACCTAATATAACTGGGTGACAGTGGCACAGGCACATGCTTGTGGATAATTTATTTTGCATTACAATTAATTCCAATACAATACACAGTATTGCTTCGCAAACTTATAGACTACAATGTAATATTTAGTAGGGAAGAGCGCAGGTTCCTAAACCACAACGTTTAACTTAGTTTAGTTTACCTATGACTCATCCAAAAGTGTTTTTTGTTATAATAAATAAATTCTTTATTTCAACCATCAATGGATCATATTTTGTGTTACTAACGAATAACTTTAAAAAACTAGTGTTAGTACAAAAAAATTTTATAATCTAAGCTTACCTAACCTACGACAGGACCGATTTGCCAGCATATGAATCATAGAACAGTGATTCAAATACTGGCACTCTAACCTGTCAGAAAACGCCTTCAGAATATTATTTTGTTATATATTAGTGTTATACTTTTATATTATGTTAAATTTTTATATTATGTTAAGTCCACTTGACCAAAATATTTGAAAACACGATAAAAGTTAATGTTATTTAAAAGGCAAAAAGTGTACAGTTAAAGAAGAGTTTCTTGCCATTTTTGACTTGAAAAACTACTATTGTAGATAATAAGTATAGATATTTGTAGGTCTACTCGCAGACGACGTTCCTCGATGTTGTCAAAGGAACGAAACAAACGAGTTCGCTAAGTGGGTTGCAGATAACGGAAGCTGCGATTACGAAGAGCAAATGAATGTTACTGCCCGCACCCCTCATCCCCGCCGCAGGGGTGACAATTCTTTGATATATTGTACTGATAGAGATTTAAACTTTTTGAATAGATAGACACTTATTGTTTTCATTTAAATTGATAAGATTACGGTTATTTATTTATAAAAAAATAATAGCGACCGAAGGAAAAATTGATGTAATAATAAAAATAATCTTAATTTGATCTCATTACTACACACAAGGAAAATACAACAAACGTAAACAGTTACATACAACAACAGTTATTGTGCAAGAAAACTTTTATACGATAACACTGCTTTAAAGAAGATAAATATAAGTAAAATATAGAATATTATAATATATATATATTATTAGAAAAAATTAAATTAAACAATAGAATTTCACAATAATGAAAGTTGCATATATGTCTAAAAACTGTGATTTTAATGTTAACTGTCATTTTATTTTAAATTCCCATTACACTTTACGATAGTGGATAAAAACAAATTAAATTTAAATAGCTGCTACTTTGTACGCAAGATAATTATTGTAAAGGGGAACATTCAGGCTCCTTACATTTTTGGGCATTTATTAAAAGTACCAAAAAATATATATATCCTTAGAATTAACCATTTGCAGCAATAGTTAAAATGAAACTAAAGTTTCAGGAGTGCACCGAGCCAAGTTCTGCAGGTTTGAAAATTCATCATTTTCATACAAGTTACTGACAGCCTATACTATATGTATATAGTATATTGTACTCGCCGACAATAATCAATGGTACGTATTGTTCGAACATTTGAATCTATAGTTAATATTTTTTTGGTTGGTCGGCATTTACAGAAAAGGCCCAAATTGAATGATCTCCTAAAAGTATTTAAAATACCTATATGTAATTGGGTTAACTTTTTAAACCAATTACATATAGGTATTTTAAAGATAGTCAATATATTGACTTTCGTAAATATAACTCGAAAAGTAAAGGGGTTTCATACAAACTTTCAACCCCTGTTTCACCCTCTTATATTTATAATTCCGCAACCTGTAATCTTTATTGCTATTCTATATTAATGTTTCTATAATTCGACTTTATTTTCGAATTTCAGTTCAGTAACACACATACACACACACACACACAGAGACACAAAAATATCAGTTGGTAACCAAAAAAGAGTAATCTAAAGGCACCCCTGGGTGGCTAAACAAGTTACCGCAAACTTCAGGTCATGGTCAAACCCCAAAACCGTGGTGGAAAATTATTGCCTATAATGATATATATTTATAGCTATTATGTTTGTAGTATAACGCGACATAAAGTAGCACGACATTCTGCTCCAAGGTCGGTCCAAATCAATTCAGTTGGTAAATGTAGAAAGGCGACAGACAGATAGACTAACGTCCGAATATTCACACGCAAATCAAACTCTACGATTTGCTAGCCTAACAAAACCAAAGCCCTTTAAGTAGTTTTCGATATTACTTATTTTGACAGATTCCTATTGGAAATTTTCGTTTGTTATGCTTGGGCGTTAGTTGTGCAATTATAATATTAGTACGGGCTAGTATGGACATTGTACACACACAAAAATATCAGTAACACAAAAGTAATTAAGGGCAACCCAAAGGCAGCCCTGGGCGGGCGGCGCGCCCACCGCAGCGGCGCTAAACGAGTTCCCGCAAACATTTTAATGAATAACACCTCCCCCCTCCCCCCTCGCCGCTCGCCCCCTCGCCCCGCAGCCTGCAATGCGCTAATTAAACATTCGAGCCATATTGTTTCAGATACGATGCTGGATTTCGTTGCCTTACGGATAATGCGCTGATTAAATTTGGGCTTAATTAAACACGGGCTGGAGTAATGAGAATAATAGTAATTGGAATTTTATACATCTATTTTATAATTATACATAAAACATAGTCGGGCTAGTTAAACCACTATAAGCTACATTACAATCATTAGGTATTATTGTATATAGAGGTAAATCTAAATAAAATAAAAATAGTTTTAATTTAAGGCCTAAAAACTACTTAGGTATTTCTGTTTTTGGCATTACTTTAAAACACTATCGGATCGATTTATTTATATTCGAAAACCCACCGGATCTTACTATACCATCCGCGCCGATTGAGCTATTAAGGTAGTCAGACTAAAACAAAAAATTATCTACAATTTTATAAATTCCAAATATGCTTCTGTGTTTTATTAGAATTTTAATACGAACATGAAATCTCGCACTTTACCTCGATGCAACTGGATGGTAAGTATAGAAGTCATTAAAGGTTACAGCCAAAACCAAATATTGGCTGGATTAATAAGCTGCCTATTTTGTAAGAATCAGGAAACACTGCGTTCGCATGCTTGTTTCATAGCTCAGCATAGGTAATTATTATAAAATTATTTGAGACTTTTTAGTTTTAGTTTACAGTATAGAAATGAGACGGTACACTTAGTACACTTTTTGCCATTTTTTGTTAAAACAGTAATATGAACATGATATGATATTTATATTTTTGAAATGGTTCTTTTACGACCTTTCAATTGGTACCCATATTGCTAAGATAAGAGAAAAAAATAAACACATCCCCCCTTTTTTTTCCCATTTACAGCCGTCATTTTGAAAATTTATATAGCCTATGTCACTACCACAATTTTGACAAATTCAACGACACGGAATTTAGTGAGTGGCGCTTACAATAGATCGAAATCGGTTATAATACCAAATACAGAAACTGCGCACAAATTTGCAGAACTGCTACTTCAAGAAGAAGAAGAGTTCAAATAGCGCACACTATTTGTTATACTCTTGACTTGAGTTTAACTTTGAAAAAAATACAAATGTTCTGACTTTGTTGAACCTATCTCTTTTTGATCGCCGCATTAGAAGGATCGTTTTGCATTGCATGTTAAAATTACAAACACTAGATCATCGCCGGAAAGTTGCCTGTCTGTCGGTTTCCTACAGAATATATTTTCGAGGGGATTCTCAGTATGTTCTCGATCAAGTTCCCCCATCACCTTTGTACCTTAGCACTGCTAGGCATCGTAGTACTTAGTGTGCACCCATAAGTAGCCGATATCTCATAGACGCGTACAAAACGAGTTGGTTCCTCGTTCCTGGTCCAAACTGCGAATGGAATGCCTTTCCAGCGATTTTTTTCCCTACCACCTACAATGTAGGTATTTAAGTAAAAAAAATAGAACCGACTCAAAACGCACTAAAAAGTAAAAAATAACTGTGTCATTTAGTTACTTTAATTTACTTAAGCATATCTATGCAGTCGGTGCCAGCCAAGTTTAGGGAACATTTATTTTACGTAGTAGAGCAGTTTGTGGGTTCTAGGTAACGTCCTTAAAGTAGAAACCTTGGCTGGCACCGACTCCTAGATATGCTTAAGTAAATTAAAGCAACTAAATGACCTAACATGCTGACAATGGGACCAGCTTGGATGTGTGCCCTTTTTAATAAAAAAAAAGAATTATCAAAATCGGACAACTCTGTGAATGCGTGGTTATACATAAAAAAAAAAATATAAATGTCGAATTGAGAACTTCCTCCGTTTTTTTTCGTCGGTTGAAAATGAAAAGACACCTGCTAGGCAAGCTTTCCACTATAGGCTGCATCATCTCTTACTACCAAGCACTAGTCTATACAGAATAAAAAACAACTACTCCTGGTATAGCGAAAAAATCCTACCTCTATATTATTTTGTTATATCTCAAAGGCAGTGTTGTCAATAAAATACTCATGACACGTCCGATTATTGGTGAAAACCGCATGAATATATTTTCACTAGTTTCAGACGTCATCGCTAACAGACTGACAGACAGGTAGACGCGGCAGAGGGCTTAGTTCCATAAAATGTAGATAATCTATATATATACTTTTTTCTAGAAGATACTTAACATCCCTCTGTAACCCTTCTACAAGTTAGTGTAAAAACTCGGATATATGTATAAAGTGCAAGTGTCAAGTGTCATTAACCCAGGCACAATCCGAGCAGCATTTGCGTAGTTGGAAAATGAAAGCTGCGCCGTCGGTATGTCGGGCAGCTCAATTAGTTAATTAATCTTTTTTTCCGCGTTAAAATAGCATTTATAAGCGAGACGCCAACCAGTGGGAACTGCCTCCCCTGTTACTTCACTTAGGGCTGTCACTGTATAATTTTTTTTTATATTATTTTTTATTTTCAACACATGATAATAAACATTTTGGCCTTATTGGGGCAGCAGTATTTATTAGAATGGGTATCCTAACCTGCTCAAGCGAGATCCTACCAAGGACTTGGCAGGGATTACAACACGATCAGAAAAGGTTTTGATCTGTCATAAAGGAGGTTCTCTTAAACTTAGATATACCCGTGCTACAAGTTCAGAGTTTCTACTATATGATATGTGCAAAATCTTTGTCTCATATTGGTTGATTGGTTAACTGATAATCAACTCGCGTACTCTCTGCTGGTATTCCTTCTATATTAAGTGGTAGCTGATGCAGGGTAGGGCTACCCTGCATCAGCTGTGTTTAGTTATTCGCTGCGAGCGGACAGATAATGGCGCCGGGAGCGTTGCTCGCGGACCAGAGAGCGACGCGGCTTGCCGGCAACTAGCTGCTAATCAACTCGCGTACCTATCTGTTACTCTCTGCTGGCATTCCTTCTGCATTCAGTGGTAGCCCTACCGTGCATCAGCTAACAGTGTTTAGTTATTCGCTGCGAGCGGACAGACAATGGCGCCGGGAGCGTTGCTCGCGGACCAGAGAGCGACGCGGCTTGCCGGCAACTAGCTGCTAATCAACTCGCGTACCTATCTGTTACTCTCTGCTGGCATTCCTTCTGCATTCAGTGGTAGCCCTACCGTGCATCAGCTAACAGTGTTTAGTTATTCGCTGCGAGCGGACAGACAATGGCGCCGGGAGCGTTGCTCGCGGACCAGAGAGCGACGCGGCTTGCCGGCAACTAGCTGCTAATCAACTCGCGTACCTATCTGTTACTCTCTGCTGGCATTCCTTCTGCATTCAGTGGTAGCCCTACCGTGCATCAGCTAACAGTGTTTAGTTATTCGCTGCGAGCGGACAGACAATGGCGCCGGGAGCGTTGCTCGCGGACCAGAGAGCGACGCGGCTTGCCGGCAACTAGCTGCTAATCAACTCGCGTACCTATCTGTTAATCACTGCTCGCATTCTAAACTTCCACTAACTAGTAGTTTTCATTGATTAAATCGAGGCGCGTTTTGTTGTTGTTCGTTTTATTTACGTAAACGGATGTTGATGTTTTGACTATTTTATATGAAGGAGAGCTTTTACAAAATTGAACTTTTGTGATGAAAGATTGAGTTTATTTGATTGATTGAGTTTATTTTACTCCATTATATCATGCTTGTATGTGTATAAAAGAAGTGGTGTAATTATCATTATCATGGAATAGGCACTTTCAATATTTTATGTTCATTAAAATCAACCTTCTTTGTTACTCAATTTTATTATAATGCTGAAGTCTGATTTTTAAAAATATTTAATAGGGTTGCGCTTGATTGATATGCCTGATAAAATGGAGGATGAAGATGGGCATCAAGGAGATGATAGAGTTCTTGACAACTGGCTTTTAAACAACAAAAACACAATAATATTACAACCAGAAATTACTCTGGAAGGAGATAAGACACAAATTATTTATTTTCAATAAATATTTTAACGTTCTTGAAATAAAGTTAGCAAGTTGACATAAAACTATCATGAAATAATCACAGTACAGTCATGTAGGAAAACAAACGTTCAACGTAAAGTGAAATACAACGAAAAATAAAACTTCTTTGAGCTCGTCGGCAACAAAGCGCTACGTACATAAAGATGGCGTTCATTAATCAAAATATGTTATGTATGATAGAATCAAAAGGCTCGTAATCGTAGGGACGCGTCGCTTCCTTTGTCCGAACTCATTCGTTTTGTTTTAACACCCCCTTTAGCGCACGGCCATGTGTATACCTCCTTCTAGCTTCTTGGGCTTCAGACACACTTTTGACGTTATTATTCTTTTTCAGTCTATTACATTTTTGGGACAAAATATTTGGTGATTTCAGTCTACATTAGGCATACACACGCATCATGGATTTCACCTATACTTTATAAGCTTCTGGTGAAATTCAACCTTCTGTCTTTGCGAAACTTTAGTTTATCTGAGGTCCTGGTGTCTCTTAAAATGCACTGGGGGTGGCCAACCTGCCACCGAGGGAGTTTTAGTGGTAAAGTTCCACATAACCAGGCTCCTAGAAGGCAGATATCTGAAGAGATTCTAAAAAAGGAACTCGTGATTGGCTAATTACGACGAGTCAGTTGCAAATAAACTATGTTAGACAATTGAACAAACTACGGGACAAGACTAGTACAGCATTTATACTCTTAAATGCACCACACCGTTCAAAAGCTGTGATGGTTCTGAACTCTAAATCACTCTACATTATAATTTATAGACGAGATAATGTCGTGATTTGTAGTGCCATTAAGATAGTATTGTTATAAAATATTGATGTAAAAATATATATTGATGTAAACATATATTATTTAAAGTTTTTGAAGTACGTAAAGGGATTTTAGCACATCGTGTGTAAGACACTTTTTAAACTTGGCAAGATTCGCTGCTACGAGTCTTGATGAGGTAGACTAAAGACTTTAAAATGATACCAATCATAACACAAAGAGGACACTATAAAATATAAACTTCAAGAATATATAAAGACATATAACTTATCTCGTGTGCCCATCGCCTTCGCCGTACATTATAATTTATAGACGAGATAATGTCGTGATTTGTAGTGCCATTAAGATGGTATTTGTTAAAAAATTTTATTTCTTACTTTTTAGTGATTTATCGCCACGTAACGTACTCGTACTATACTGTCATAGTATATTATATGGCACTAGTAGCCAAAAAGCTACTGATACCGAGACAAAAACCGAAATCGCTGTAAGCGTGCCGCCAAAATTTGAAGAGTTCCTTCAATTTCCCCAGTAATACCATCATCCGAAAACCAATATCATCATCCGATCCTAACATGATGACAATGGGACCACCTTGGAAGTATGCCCTTTCTAATAAAAAAAAAATTATCAAAATCGGACAACTCTGTAAAAAGTTATGCGTGGTCATACATAAAAAAAGAAAAAATATTCGTGTCGAATTGAGAACCTCCTCCGTTTTTTTTCGTCGGTTAAAAATATATTATTTAAAGTTTTTGAAGTATGTAAAGTAATTTTAGCACATCCTATGAAAGACACTTGCAGCTGCCTTGCCAGTTTGCCTTTTTTTAAAACTTGGCAACATTCGCTGCCGCGACTCTTGATAAGGTAGACTAAAGACTTTAAAATGATACCAATAATAACACAAAGAGGACACCTAAAATATAAACTTCAAGAATATATAAAGACACATAACGTATCTCGTGTGCCCATCGCCTACGCCGTCTCCGCTTGATATATTTATGATTAAGCAACGCTTCCAAAGCGACATTGTCTTTGCCGGGCCCCTCTGTGGCGCCCCATCCGTCTTGCTTCGCGCCACTTCCCCCTTTCTTTGCAGGCACGAGATTTTTTTAATTATGACGTTGGGCCTTTTTGTCTCAACTATAACAAAGAGACCTCATGGATTCTTGCTTATGAGGTACCGTTATACGGAGTTTGATTTCGTTAGATTTTACTTCTTTCTGTGACCAACGGCTCTTCTACCGGCAACCTTTCCTGGCGTAGCACGAGCACTAGATACGCGACTTTTCTCATCTTGACAGTTTGTTCACGCTTCTAAATGACGCGTCGCAGAGCTTTGACATTTGTCAGCTTATGAAAGATAGAGAGGAGCTTACGAAGCTGACTGCCAACCTGCGCTTGTCGGAGAGGCATTCATTAAAGAATATTTCAAGACCTCAATTAAGGGGAAGGCCACTGTGAAATACACACACATACATAGATATTGAAAGCACCCATAGTTTTTAGAATAAGCATTAGTGCCTACTACTTTAGCTCTTTGTATTCAGAACTAGTGCGAGGAAGTATTGCCATGATTATTCTAGGCGCCAAATAGACATTTTGCCATGTTACAAGCACATGCGACCTAAGAAAGCCAGACGCAGAAGCAAGAACAGCATGTTCTGCGGTTCTGCAGTTCGCCTATAATAGTTTTATGCCATGGAACCTATGTACATTAGGATTAATATTTTCCTAAGCCTAAGGTTGCCTGGAAGAAGTCGTTGTTTAGCGATAAGGCCGCTTTTTGTACCAGTTCTACTTAATGCTTTTTATGTCTCTGTTTTTCTTTGTTGAGCGTACAAATAAATAAATTAAGTGCATTGAAGTTCAATCGGCTATGATGTAATGGGTTAAATTACTGTATTTGAATCATGTTATTATTGACTTCGATGTTATGATCATTTGATCGTTCGCATTGTTAACAGTGTACACATATATTAGGTACGCAATTGTGAAAGCTCTGCTAAATCGCTACTTTACAGAGTGTAGCGATCAGACGCTGCGTAGGGCTTAAAGACTTTAAAAGGCGCTCTACGGTTTGTTCGAAAAAATAAAAACTGAAAGAGCTTCTTTAAAAATAAATAAGTTAATGAAATAAATAAATAGACAAGTATTTTTAAATCTGAAATCAGAGTTGAAATGATAAAACTGGGAGGTATCGTCGTGCTGGTAATGTTGTCATGCAGCATTGCTGTTTTGGTTTGGTAATGGTTGCTGGTCTAACTGCTGATATATGAGGCCTTAACCCAAAGAAAGAGGCACGCATTGTAAAAACTCTTTAATATGTAACGGTTCTTGTACAAATATATTTTGTCAATGATTATAATTTCTATGTAGGTAAAAATTACACATTAGAATATTAACGTTGTAATAGACGTTTTTTTTCATACCAAATAGATGCAACAGAATAAATAATTTGCCAGAATTTACTAATGTTATTTCTGATTTAAATATTTTATTAATTAGTGGTTGAATTACAATAGTAATTGACATAGATAACTATTAAATTTAATAATTCTTGTTTTAATTTACATTAATTGACTTTCTTTTTATTTAGAAAAAAAATACTGAAACATATTTATTTTAAAAATAATATTTATACAAAAGAACACAAGACGTTCCCATTTACATAAATAATGATAAAAATAAATAGCGAAAAACTTCGCAATGAAGCTACGGGCGGGCGGCGTTGACGGAACTTCTGATTATGTAGAGGAATTAATTTTCAGGCGCGACGAAACTGTACTCTGTAGTGGAGGGGGAACAGGAGGTGAGGGGGGTAAAACAAAACTACGTCCGCACCTGCACAACGTAATAACTGCGCGAGCGAAATCCGTTTGCTAGTTCCTGTCAAAGAATAAATTAGTTCACGGGTTGTAAGGTAAGATTGCTTTGCCGTTTTCATTTTGGAGTTACGATTTTCTTGTATAAAGGTGGAGTTCCACTCATCATTATCATTTTTATTCATTACAAGTTAGCTCTTGATTGCAATCACACCTAACGGTAAGTGATGATGCAATCTAAGATGGAAGCGGGCTAGTTTGTTAGGAGTAGGATCCACACCCCTTTTGGTTTCTACACGACATCGTACCGGAACGCTAAATCGCTTGGCGGTACGTCTTTGCCAATAGGGTGGTAACTAGCCACGGCCGATGCCTCCCACCAGCCAGACCTGGACTAATTAAGAAAATCTTAATTGCCTCAGTCTAAAATCAAACCCGGGAACTCTTTTAAATCCCCCGCGCGTACCTTACCATAGCCTATTTTAGTTTTAATGTAGCATAGCCCCAAGTATCTTTTCTTGTGCAGTAGGATTTGGGGTATACTGACTCGTTTCATTTCAAATTACAAGGTCAAGTTCACAGTGCCCAGCTGAACGACGCGCGTAATTTGAAAAGATTTGACTGATTAGGGGGTGGGGTTCGGCCGGCGAATAGCGATGACTCACTGCATTCTTAACGCGAACGAACTATAGTGCAATGTCGAGTTAGACCAAGCCCCAAACACTATCAGAAGTAGAAGAAAGAGGCCTGGCATTGAGCCACCAGTTATTATATTGCGCTAAAGTGCAGTGACTCATCATGATTTATCATTAAGTGCAAGAAGTGAACTTCTTTACTGCATTCTTAACGCGAATGAAGTATAGTGAGGGTTAGTGCACTTCAAGCTTACCTCTGCAACTATGAGGTGCTCACGATCTTGACTACGAGCGCCTGTTTAACATACTCACTAAGGCACAGAACACCACAACATATCTGCTAAGAGTTTTTTCGAAAGAATCTTCCATCCAGGGAACTTAATATTTCGTATGTTTTAATGTTATTTTAAAAATATGTATATAGGACGTTATTCACGGCCCATACAAAAAGTATCAAAATTTATTAGTGCCGGCAAATTTTAAAAGAAAAAGACGTAATTATTTTGAACATTTTTACTAACACGGTAATGCTGTAAAACCTTTACTATCGATGATATTCAATTTAAAAATACAACATTTTTATGAGATTTTTATTTTTAAATAAATTTAGATAATATAATTACAATTTTAGCACTTTGTAATTATAGTACGTTTTGAATGATCTCCTTTACGCACCTACTTTACAGATTGGATTGAATTGGCACTATGTACAAGATGGCGATTTAGCTTTGTCAATAGGATGCAAGCTACGAGGTCTACGAGAATTAATATTCGTAGCACGTAGCTTTGTAAAAGACCTTGATCATCCTATGGAGTTATTGTCAATATTTTTGTTTGTTTTTTAATCTTTATTACAAACAATATAATTCTTTTTTCATTTGCCTAAACTAAATTCTTGCAATATATGTATTTTGTAGTTGTATGCTTTATAAAAAAAAATAATAACACCAAAATAAAATTGTCAATTTATAAAACATGGAACAATATTTGGTCGTTGGGTTACTAGTAAGGCTTCAGACACAAAAATTCTTAAAGAATTTTAGATATCTAATAATATTTCTCATGCAATATCTAATAACTATAGTAAACCTTACGAGGTGAATGTACCTAATAAAAATCCCATGTTTTTAATTTAATGTCTAAATTATTTAAAAAATTAATCATAAAATATTAATATCGAAGTACTCACTTACCACCTAAACAACAAGAAAAACTTCAAACATCAACCTAAACTAAAATCATTCTACAAAAGAACTAAAAAAACACGAATAATCCGCCCCAGTACACTCAAAAAAAAAATTGCCCCTAAAATCCTAATCAAAACTCATCGATCACAAACAACCGTCAATTTTCCAATGTGATTAAAACTAACACACCGCCCCTATAATATCGGATTAATAGCACCGGCTGGTTCCGTAGCGGAGAGGAAAAGAGTGCAATCCCATTAGCGGGTGAACCCTAAAATTTTAATCTGCACCACAATGGGAGCAATCGCTGATTGCAGCCGGTGCGCATATGCATACTCTTTGGGGATCGCTTAGCGTGCACTCGAGGCCAACTAAACTGTACAATTACTTCAA